>PVIU01007688.1:40043-89878 GCA_004026605.1 Ondatra zibethicus
TTTGCTAATTTTTGCTCTGATATGTAGTAAGTTTGAGTCCAGCCTGGGCTACATGAGACCCTGGTCCACCAAAAAAAAAAAAAAAAAAGAAAGAAAGAAAGAAAGAAAGAAAGAAAGAAAGAAAGAAAGGAGGAAAGAAGGAAGGAAGGAAGGAAGGAAAGAAAGAGCAGCAAGAAATTAATACAGGAATAAAGTTAAAGATGGAGCAGATTTCCAATCAGAAGCAATGCAGGCTCCACAGGCTTTAACAACAAAAACATTACAAAACACACAAGGAAACAAGAAACCATGAGAAACAAATCCCAAAGTCAAGATAGAATATAAAAACAACTGTCTAGGAGCTGGAGAGGCTCTCACAGAGGACCTGGCTTCAGTTCCCGGCACCTGCAATCGCAGTATTTGACAGGCAAAGGAAGGAGGATCAGTTCAAGATCCTTGGCTACACAGGAGTTTGGGGCCCGCCTAGGCTACAAATACCTTATCTCAAAAGATTTTAAAAGATAAGAAAAGAGGGCTGGAGAGATGGCTCAGTTTTACGAGCACTGGCTGTTCTTCCAGAGGTTCTGAGTTCAATTCCCAGAAACCACATGGTGGCTCACAACCATCTGTAATGAGATGGTGCCCTCTTCTGGCATGCGGGCATACATGCAGGGCGAACACTGTATTCATAATAAATAAATACATCTTTAAAAAAATAAGAAAAGAAAATGAAATTCAGGGTGTTACAAGACTATAATAAGGAAACATTACATGACTATATACAAAATACAAGCTTTAAAATTGGCTAACAAAACATGCTTAATGAAAAGAAATATTAAGTTAGCCTACAGAAAACATGATCAGGCACAAAATGGAAATTATAATTCATGTTATTTCAAATATAATACAATCTGCAGTGCAATCTTAAAGATTACTACATAGTAAAAGTTAATTGCCCTTTAATGATTATTACCACAAAACAAGAAAAAACATTCAATTTCAGACTTTTACCTAGATTTGCACTAAAGTCATTTTTGGTTTATCTTTAATTGTCAGGTGAAGAAAACTACAGAATATGTATGATATTATATGAAAATAAAATACTGAAACACATAAATTTCAATTTAACAGTGTCAAAGCTGACTCTGGCTCTTGGAAATATCATACATACATAAATTTGCACCTCAGCAACTCTGCTCCCTTTTTTGTTTGTTTTTTCTTGAGGCCAAACTCATGATTCTCCAGCCTTAGCTTCACAAATGTTGGGAATATAGGTGTGTACTACAACACCTGGCTTCCTTACTAGCTTCTGTGATCTTGCAAAGTGCTTTATCTTCCTAAATTCTGTTTTCACATCAGGAATAAGAAATGCATTTAATTTAATTGTAGCACTCAGAGGCAGAGGCCAGCCTGGTCTACAAAGCGAATTCTAGGACAGCCAGGGAAATCCTGTCTGGAAAAAAACCCAAAAAACAACAAAAAGAATACATTTCATAAGAAAACTAAATGTATAAATATATAAGCTGTAGCGACTGACGACTAGTACTCAGTGTTAGCTATTACTATTAAATTCTTCCAGCTTAGCAACCATCACGTTTTTCCTACATTCTGGAAGTGTCTCTCTAATTAATGCATAGATAATGCTCCTCTGGTTTAATTTCTTTAAAAACTCTCATTCTAAACAGACTTTGAGCACAAACTTCTTCCTCGGTGCTGACAGCTATTGTGGCATGCCATTGTCTTTTTTCAGATTTATTTCTATATATTTGAGTGTTTTGCCTGCCTGTATGTGAGCCATGTGTGTGCCTAGTGCCCAGAGGCCAGAAAAGAGTATCAGGTTCCCTGGAACTGGAGTTTCAGGTGGTTGTGCTGGGAACTGCACCAGACCTCTAGAAGAACAGCTATCTTAAGCCACTGAGCCAATCTCTCCAGCCCCCAATACTGAAATGGCTTAGTATACAGTTCCTAGTTTAACACTTAAAATTATGCATGTACATTCCATTTGCATTGCTGTATCCATGGAGAGGGTAGAAAAAAAAGTCTTTGTCTTTTTTTTTTTTTTTTTCAGTGGGGGAGGTTTACTAGTAATTAAAACCAGGGCATCCTGCATACCAGGGAAACCACGCTACTTCCTTGAACACCACAACTTCCAAAATATATTATGTATTATTTTATTTGTTTGTTTTGAGTCAGTTTTTCTGTGTAACAGCCCTGACTGTCCTGGAACCAAAATGTATTCTTTTTTTCTTCTTCTTCCTCTTCTTTATGGTTTGTCAAGACAGGGTTCCTCTGTGTAAGTCCTGGCTATCCTAGAACTCCCTTCCTCAAACTCATGGAGACCCACCTCCCTCTGCCTCCCAAGTGCTGGGAGTAAAGGCATGTGCCACCACCACCCAACCCAAGATATATTCTTAAATTTAACCTTTCCCCCTTTATTCTAAAGCACTGCTGAGGCCTGACCCCAGGGTTTTGTGCATACCAGACAAATATTTCACCATTAAGTTATATCCCCAGCCCTGAAATTGTACTTTTCCTTACTAAATTATGACCTATGAATTGGAAAACCACATCATTAAAACAACTTAACAGATAACAAAGCTATCATTTATTAATGTGCTATCACCAGAAAATCTGGAGAATAAACAATATTCAGTGTTTGATGAGACCATCAGTGAACACAAAAGTATTAAATATGAATAATTCCTATCTTTTAGATATAGACCTACAAGGAACATATCCACGCTGGACAGTGGTGGTGGATGCATGCCTTTACCAAACTTGGAAGAGAGAGGCAGATGGATCTCTTGAGTTCCAGGCCAGCCTGGTCTATAGACCGAGCTCCAGGACAGTCAGAGCTGTTACACAAAGAAACCCTGCCTCAAAAAAAAACCCCACAAGGGCTGGAGAGATGGCTCAGTGGTTAGGAGCACTGCCTGCTCTTCCAAAGGTCCTGAGTTTAATTCCAGACAACCACATGGTGGCTCACAACCATCTGTAATGAGGTCTGGCACCCTCTTCTGGTCTGCAGACATAATACACACAGACAGAATATTGTATACATAATAAATAAATATTTTTAAAAAACCCGCAAAACAAAAAACCACAACCACAAAGCAACAACAATAACAACAAAAACCAGTGGGGGATGGGAGAGGAAAAGAAAGAGAATTGGGGAAATTTATATGAGAGCACTGTGAAAAATGTAGAAGACACAATACAACCTGAAGTGGGGTAGTGAACAATAAATCTCTGGCATGTAATATAAGAGAGGGAAAAGAACATAAAACTATCCTACTAAAGTAAAATAGATGCAATTTTCATACACAAGAAGGTCTATTAACAATATCCATAAAAATTTAATGTTTCTGCTTTAAATTATAAATCACCATATATTGTAAATAACCAATAAAATTCATTTAAGTAGAAAGCATACTTACAGAGCAATAAAGAAATTTATCCTGGTATGCTCATTTATAGTAAATTTAGCTCTCTTGAAATAAACAAAAGTCATAGCCAAAAGATACTATAAGGAAAAATTAGAAATTAGTATTAATGGTTTGCTTTCTGTAATACAACTGCTATAAAATAGTAAACTAAACTTTAAGGCATTATTAATCTTTATGCAATCACCTGAGCACTTATTTTTTTGTCTCCTGTAATTAATCCACTTGAATAGTGTGAGAGTTACTGATAATTTATTATATTTAGCTAGGTGTATTTCCAAATTTTATTATAGCTGATACATTCTAAAATTAAAATTCCATTTTTTTCTAACTTAAATTTCAATCTTATAGAGAAGTTGAAATAGTTCAATGAGTAACCAAACATCTTTCACCTAGATTCACCAATAGTTACTTTAAAAAATAATATGTAGGGGCTGGAGAGATGGCTCAGAGGTTAAGATCACTGACTGCTCTTCCAACGGTCCTGAGTTCAATTCCCAGCAACCACATGGTGGCTAACAACCATATGTAATGAGATCTGATGCCCTCTTCTGGCCTGCAGGTGTACATGCAGGCAGAATACTGTATACATAATAAATAATAAAGAAAAATGATTAAAAAATAATAATATGTAAGGATAACTTCTAAATAACTTCAGAAATTAGAATAGCAAGGCTTAATTTCACTGAGAAAACACATTTTAAATGTAATATCACTAAAGCACCTTGGTAGGAGAAAAAAATAAATGTAATATCACAAAGACACACAATTATCCTATTAGAACGTATGCCAAGATCTAATGGTGTAAATTTGAAACAAGTTAAAATATAAATTTTTTATCTCTCATACTTATTTATTATCTAGTGAGGGAATTGTACAAGAAGATGATTCCAAGTGTTTCCTTAATTTCCAAGTAAAGGATTCCTGAAATAATGTCAAGTGTTCTGGGTTAGTTACTTTTCAAACACTGCCCCCTGCTGTCCACCAGCATTAAAGCACCTAAACTGAACTGTTTACCACAATTCTAAAGAAAACTGAGGATTTGGGCATATTACTGTTTATTTGAAAATTGACACTGCGATTGTTTTAAAGATTACATTTTTGGAGACATATTTTATTTTTACACTTATTTATATATATTTGTTTATCAGTGTGTCATGTGTCAGGCCACCATCCAGATGAGGCAATCAGAGAACAAATGACGGAAGCCCATTCCATTCTCTCTTCCACTATGTGAATCCCGGGATCAACTCAGGATTGGCATCAGGCACCTTTAGCAGTTGGTGTAGTATGTATGTATCCTGCCAACCTCATATCAAATGTTTATGATAAAATGTTAGCATGTGCCAGGCAGTGGTGTTGCACACCTGTAATCCCAGTACTTGTGAGACAGAGGCAGGCAGATCTCAGTGAGTTTGAGGCCAGCCTGGTCTACAGAGTGAGTTCCAGGACAGCCAGGGCTATACAGAGAAACCCTCTCTCAAAAAACAATAACAACAAAAAAAGTTAGCATGCCACAGATTTACCTCAAAATAATTTACATTCCTGGGAAGAAGGGTTAAAAGAAAGAAGAATGGCCACGTTGATGATGGCTGTACTTTTAAGAGCCACATGGAAGGTCTTTGTCTTTAAGTTGTGTGTGCTTTAGTTTTTCTAAATTAGTTTCCAGAGACTGCAGAGATGCCTCAGCCATTAACAGCGCTGTCTATTCTTCCAGAGGACCCGGAGTTTGATTCCTAGCACCCACATGAGGGCTCACAACTGTCTGTAACTCCAGATCTTGGGGATCTGACACCATTTTCTGGACCCTCAAAGGCACCAGGCATGCAAATGGTTAACAGACATACAAACAAACTGATCACCCAAACACATAAAGTTTCTAAAAAAAACTTTCCAAAATTAATCTTATTTTAAAACATATTTTAGCTTTTAATTGTGTGTGTGTGTGTGTGTGTGTGTGTGTGCTTGTGTGCATATGAGTGCAGAAGTCATCAGATCACCTGGAGCTGGAGCTACAATCAGTTATGAGTCACTCAGTACGGGTGCTGGAAACTGAACTCAGGTCCTCTGAAAGAACAGGAAGTCCTCTTAACCCACTCAACCATTTCTCCAACCTCCCAAATTAAAAAAAAACTTCTAAAACTTTTTTATCTTTGGCAATTTAAGTATGAAACAAAGGCCTTCATTTCAATCCTTAGACTTAAATCATAAACTAATCTTCTATACTTTCCTTTATCTATTGATTTATATTTTAACTGTTGCTGAACTTAATATATGACTGCTCAGTCTAAATTGGTATTTACAAAAGTAAAATGGCAACTCTTCAGCTTACTCAAAAGTATAGAAACAAATATTGAAATGTATCCATAAAAGAACATAGACCATCGCTGTTCCTAATAAACTAAACAGTTTATGGAATATTGATATCTAACTGAAGAACATGTTAAACTAGGGGGTGGGAATGAGAGATATGAATAAGAATAAAGTAGATGGGCATCTGGGTACATGCCTTTAATCTTTGAGTTCAAGTCTACAAAGGAAGTTTTAGGACAGCTAGTGTTACATAGTTTAAGCCCATGTCTCAGGAAAAAATAGTATAATGATACACACGTATGATAATATCACAATGAAACTGATTTCTTTGTATACTAATCCAAAAGAGAATGACCCACTATTTTAAAGATACTTTTAATTGTGTCATGTTGGAATGTGCGCACGGGTGTGTGTGTGCACTCGTGCACACACCCAGAGCTGGAGTTACAGTAGTTGCAAGCAGCCAGATGTGGGTAGAAGGAACCAAATTTGGATCCTCTGGAAGAGCACCAAGTGCTTTTAACTGCTAAGCCCTACAAGCCATTTGCTCTATAGAATAATTCTCAATTTTCACTTGTCAAGTGTTTTCCAAAGTATGTGACAGTCGCTAATCTGTGGTTGTTACCCAAGCAGTAAGGAAGCCAACATGGAATAAGAGGTTATTTATGTTATTAGAAATTATATTATATACAGCAATTTAATGCCTGTTGAATTACAGTAATAAAATTGATTAAAAGGATAAAAGGAAAATATTCAAACTTATAGGAGATTGCCTTAATGGAGTGAGTCTCAAGAACTTTTCTCCATACCAATTAAAGGTAGTAATTCTTCTTCTTGGTCTACTTAAAACAAAAAGTAGTAATTCTAACCAAATGAACTGAATCTAGCTGACCACAGTGATACATGTCTCAGGAGGCTGAGTTGGGGTGATGGTGAATGTACGAGTTTGAGGTCAGGCTGGGCTGGAATGAGAATGTACCTTGCTCTCCACCCCGACTCCCTACCCCGAACCCTGCCACCAAAGTATTGAGTATTGTTTCCAAATAGATTTGGTAAAAATTAAGTTTAAAAATTCTACTTTGGGGACCAGTGGGATGGCTCAGTGGGTAACGGCACATGCTGTCATGGTGGAAGAAGAGAAACAACTCTGTAAATTGTCTTCTGACCTCAACATAACGACTACGGCATACATGTTGTCACTGTCACACACACAATAAGTATGACCAAAGAATTCTGCTCTGAAGGAAAGACGTAGGCTATTTTTCTAAACATAATGAAGGAGAAAATTCTTATTGGGTATCATACAAATTTTAATGGTCTAGTAACACAACAATGATAGCTTATGATTATACTGTTTCCAGTTTACCTTGTCTGCGATTTTATAACAGCAGTCCATCCACAAGAAATCTTGAATTAAGTCGTCATCTACAACAAAAGGTAACTATGACTTATTTTCTTTAAAATGTTTCCTTTTGAAGAGCTAATTTCTGTATTGGGACATTATAAAGTGATGTTTGGAAATTAAGCAAAAATGGTTACTAAGGTTTAGTTGTCAGTTTTTAAAAAGTAAATTTATTATTGCAATGACTATCCATTTCCCATCTGATTTGCCTTACTATGTATATACTCAACTTTAAAAGTGAATAATGTTTCATTTTTGAGCATCTGACAGCATGTTGGGAAACTCCAGCTCTTCCTTCTTTTGCAGAGTACATTGTAAGAGGCAGAAATGGAATCTGAAGTAAGATAATTCATCTTCTAAGAAATAATAGCTTAATACTGTTCTAAGTGTATCACTTTTCCTAATTACTTTCTCCTTTTTTCATTTTGGACCCTTTCCCCTATTTCCTCTCTAGTCTACTTATTACTCAAATAAAAATATAAATATGTCTATATAAATAACTTCAAATTTTACTTGGATTTATAATTAACATTTAATTTTGAGAAAACTGATTTTTAGGATAAAAAGATCAACAAAATCTTAAAGATATCTACCCCAGAGTGGTGGTGCAAGCCTTTGATCCCAGCACTTGGGAAACAGAGGCAGGCAAATCTCTGTGAATTCAAGTTCTACTCCAGGCCAGCCAGAGTTATTTGACAAGACTCTGTCTCAAAACAAAAACACAACAGAAAGCAACATCCAAAAAGTAAATTTAAAAAAACCTTGTTTTGATTTGAAAGCATTAAAATAGATAATCTCAAAATATGTTGAAAACTATCAGAATTTAATCTAGAAAAATCCCCTTTGTTTTAGTAACAAAGCAAAAAGTTCTTTTTATTCATTTTGTATGTTATGAATTGCATTATTGCAATTGATATTTGGAAACTTCTAAGAATAACTTTATTTTCTGAGAATTAATTTGTTAATTCTGTTTCTATTCCATAAGTTACCTAAAATGGTAGAATCGGGCGTTTTTTCATGACCAATTAAGAGTACTCAAAAACCTTGTAGGGTAAGGACTGGAGATGACCAACAAAACGGGTATTTTGCTTGCCTGTAATCTGAGCCTTTGGTAGGCGAGGGCAGGAGGACTAAAAACACAAGGTTATCCTTAAGTACATAAAGAGTTTAACGCTAGCCTGGCGTACATGGGACCTTTCTAACACATAGGTGGTGAGGAGGAAGAGAGGTTTGTGGGCAATCGTTTTGCTCTCTTCTTACTAAGGAGCAATGGGACCGTGTTAACATTCTAGATAACTTCTCTTTACATTCCTCATATATTTTATCTCATCTTTTAGCGCTGATATTCTTTACATCTTACCAAGTTTGCGTGCAAGCATATAGCCTTCCTCTATAGTCAAGGAGGCTCTGCTGAGCACCACTATTAGACTGTGCTATCATCTGAGTCCTTATCAGGAAACATCTACACGATCTCTTATTCTATTGTCTACCTTGTGACTGCAAAAGCAGGGCTCCTTTTCTTGGCTGGTATAAACACCACATTGTAAAAACCTGACCAAGGAGATTTACACTAGGATTCTTAAGTACTTTACACTATTAAAATGTCTTACACCTACCAAATAATTTAAAGAAAGCAGTCATTTCCTGACGTTGTATAATTAGACAGGGTCCTTTGGGACGCTTAGATTTGCTATTATGTGCATTTTTTTCAGATGCTTGCCAACTATCTTTGAAAATAGGACGCTTCAGATTGATAGGCTTTTTAGTTTGATGTGACCGATTAGAACCTGATTTTACATGAACAGTGACAGTGGGTGGTGTCTCACAACACATCTGATTGTGCCGCATTGTGGCTTCCCGAGATTCCTACAAAAATAAAAATACAAAATTATTGGTCACATCCATTCATTTCTATATAAAAACCAGCTGGATACTACCATATGCAATCATACAAAATGTTGATCTTGCTATTAAAATGTTATTTGTAACACTGAGTCATATTAGAAATTGTTCTTACGGTGCTCAGAAATGCTATGTCTCCTTGGGTAAGGGCATACTCCCTCTAGTTCATTTTGCCTTGGTTATTCTGGAACTCAAAATCAAATCTGAAACTTGCTTATTTTCTTTTTTATAGTGTTCCTTTTTCCTGGTAAGTCTTCCTTGACCACAAAGTTTCCATATTCAATAAGCAATTATTGGTATTTTCTGAAGTTTTAGCAAATAAATGACACATGTGCTTTGTATGATTTTCACTAATGTGTGTGTGTGTGTGTGTGGTTTCTGTTGAGACAGGGTCTCACTACATACTTCTTAGCTGGCCTAGAAATCACTAAACAGATCAAGCTGGAACAACTTCAGGAGCCTAATGCAAACCTCTGAATCCCTGACTCTCAGCGACCCAAGCAGCCACACTTCCCTTGGCATTCAACAAGTTATATACAGATTCCTTCCTGCTCTCAGAAACTCTCCTGCTGAAGGTGAAGCTACACCCAAACTAGCTGGATACTACCAATACTGCCCAATCTGAGAGTCACATACATAGTTTTATATTTTTAAGCTATATTTAAAAAGAAAACATGGCCAGGGCAATGGTGGTGCACACCTTTAATCCCAGCACTCGGGAGGCAGAGGCAGGTGGATCTCTGTGAGTTTGAGGTCAGCCTGGTCTACAGAGTGGGTTCCAGGGCAGGCTCCAAAGCTACAGAGAAACCCTGTCTCGAAAAACAAAAACAACAAGAGATAGCTCATGGGAGGGAGACTACCTGCCTAGCGTGTGTGAGAGAAAGCCCGAGATAGCTCATGGGAGGGAGACTACCTGCCTAGTGTGTGTGAGAGCAGAGCTCAAGCCTCAGTGCTGAAAACAAAGTTAACTTTAATAAAGCCAAATAGACTAATCAACATAAAATTAATACAATATTTTACATCCAAAATCCTTTAAGTCTGGTACATTTAAAAAAAATAACATTTTTATTTCATGTGCACTCGTGTTTTGCCTGTATGTGTTTCTGTGTGAAGGTATCAGATCCCCTGAAGCTGGAGTTACAGGCAGTTAAAGCTGCCATGTGGGTGCTAGGAATTGAACCCGGGACCTACTGGAAGAGCAGTGCTCTTAACCTCTGAGCCATCTCTCTAGTCCCAAGTTGGATACATTTTTTGATACTTTATACATATCTCAATTTTATGTTAATTACTAAATAACTCAAAATGTAGTCCTATAAAAATGAAGTAGTGTATGAGAGAATATTTTACACTCCTTCCATTTTATAATTAAATGAAGTAAAAAAGTTTTCTGTTGCACCCAGCCAAATAAGTGTTTATGGTCACATGTGACTAGTGGCTATAGTATTAAGCAGTGTAGGGCTAGATGATAAAGAACTAGGCAAAGGGGGCTGGAGAGATGCCTCAGCAGTTAAGAGCACTCACTGTTCGGCACTCACAGGGGCTCACAAGCAACTCCAGGGAATCCAGTGCCTTCTTCTGGTCTCTGAGGACACCAGGAATGCATGTGGTGTACAGACATACATGCAGGCAAAAATCGGTGTGTGTTTGTGTGTGTGTGTGTGTGTGTGTGTGTAAATAGAGAGGAGGAAGGCAGAGGAGAGCAAAGGACGGAGGGAGGGAAGAAGGGAGGGGGAGAGATAGAGAGAGGACAGGAACAGAGAAAAACACATAGCTACAGCTATGTCTTTAGTCTGAGAGGAACCTGGACTCTATCTCAAAAGCAAGCAAACAGAACCAATCAGCCAACAACAAAAATTAAACAGTGGAAATTATAATTAGTTCTGCAATTATTTCTTGCCTTTTGTTTTGCTTCCTTCATCTGTCTTCTGGAAAAAGCTAAGCAGTCATTAGGATTCGCCAATGGAGTGGGGCAGGGTTAGGTTTAGTGGTAGAACATACCGGAATACAGACTATTTTCGCTCATTTTTCACGACTTAAGTTTGACTCAGTGGTAAGTGACTTTCAAATGTTTTTATATTGAAACCAATGGTAAATAAGAAAAAGCAAACTTCGAGTGTCAGACTATTTCATCTAAGATTTGAGAAAACAGGAAAAGGGAACGACTGAAATTCTCAAATAGATATTCACTGAAGTTAAGAAAGACTGAAGGAAAGTCGCGGAGCAAGAACGTAAGGACAGAAGCTGTCTATGCCACAGCGTGTGCCAAATTCCACTTTGCGGGATCTCTTTGGCTTAGTTCTTTGCTCAAAGGAAAAGAATCAAAGGCAAATTAAAATATGGGCATTTCTCCAGAGAAAGAGGGAGTGGGGGGGATAAGAAACTACGACCAATAGGTATTGTGTAGTCATGTCTCCAAACAGACACAATCCATCCTAGAGGGAAGCCGCCCAAGACTCGGGTTCACAGATTCACCAACCCCGACCCGCGGTTCCGAAGCAGGGGGAGGAAACCGATCGCCTGTGCAGCTTGCCCAGGCAGCAGCCGCGCTGGGGTGGGCTCTTCAGGGATGCAGCTTGATTCATGCATGCTTCTCAACATGGACTCTGGTGGAACCCCTACTTTTGTGCCATCAGCTCCCTATCTGGGGTTAGTAGACGCTGGTTTGCGTCACTCAAGGCAAAGTCTCACAACATAGGTAAGAATCCTTCAATTCGCCTGCATGCATTCTAAGACATTTTTAAAAAGTCATAGCAAAACTCATAAAGATCACGTCTGAGTTTGTGAGGTTTGGGGTTTTGTTTGTTTTTTTGTAAATACACCTGAACTTTGTAGGCATCTGAAGAAAGTTCTCTCTGGGCGTAGGATAAAGGGCATCTGGCGACAGAATCATAAAATAGAAATCGTTTTTCTGTATGAAAATCCAGTCCCTGGCGACTGGGGATAGGCAGCCGGGGGAACTTTTCTACATCTGGGGTGTCGCGATGAGACAGGGCAGCTCAGAACTCAATACTGCGATGCGACTCGGGGGGGGGGGCGTGGGACACGGGACCAAGAGGCAAGGACTCGCATCCCCTCAGCCTCACCGTGTAGCCCGCGCTACCTGCCGGGCGGCCCGGTGCCTCCAGGGGTTCCCTCCGCTCGCCCCGCGCCGCCAGCTCCGGTCCCCGCCTCCGGGAGGCTCACCCGCGTCCCGGCCCTAGGAGCCAGGGGCGGGGGGGAGGAATAGGGGGGCGCTCGAAGCCGCGAGATCGCGGGGATGCGCCGCTGAGGGCTGAGGGGCCTCCTCACGCCGGACTGCAGGAGAGAGCGGAGGGCACAGGCGCCGCCGACACTCGGGACTCGTCACCAAGGCCGCCCGCCCAGCAAGGGCGAAGGTACCTGCGCAGACCGGCGAAGAGCGAGCGGCCTCCACTTCAGCCCGCAGCCTCAGGCGGTTGCTCGCCTGTCGCTCGCACGGAGCAGCACCCGCTTTCCAGCCGCCAGCTGCCCCGCCCGGAGCGCGCGGCCGCCGGAGCCAATCGGAGCGCGGGACCAGCTGGGGGCGGGGCCGCTTCTGTAGCCCCGCCCCGCCCCGCCCCGAGCTGACGCTCGGTCTTCTGCCGTTATTCGGCTCTAGCTCTAAGGACCTCTCCGCTGGAATCGCGCTTTCCCGCGAACGTGTCGGTGTGGAACCGTTAAGGTGCCCGCCCCGGACGGGACGAGGACACCGTGCTGCCCTGCAGGCCCGGGGCCTCCCGCTGTACCCCTCCCCTCGCTTCCCTGCTCGCGCCTCGCACTTGTGAGCTTGAGAGAACGCTGCCGCCCCAGAACCGCGTGTGTACAAGTGTGTGAAAGGAGGAAGAGCCCGCCTAAGCTAGCTCAAAGGGTGTGAGAGGTCCCTTTATAAGTGACTTTTAGTGAGAGGACCGGGATGTAGCAAGGTGTTTAATAAATGCTTGCCTGCCCCATCCCTCTAATGCAGAATCTGCTTTTTTTCTGCATCCGTTTCTCCATGCTGTTAGTCTTTCTTAGCTTACTGGCTGCATATTCCAGAAAAGAACGAGATTTAAATCATTCGGATGGCTGACGTTGCGTCTATGATTTTCTTTTCCGATTATAGCATTTAAGAGCATCTTAGCCTTGCCTGTTTGCAGTACTTCCCAGTTACTAGTTTCTTGCTCTGAACACCGAAAGCAGCTAACACGCAAATCAACCTACAAGTAAGGGGCACTTTGAGTACTAAGCTTTCCTGAGGGAGGGAGGTCTTTGAGTTGGTCTTTTGTTCTTTTTTCCGTAGGTTCTGGAACTCACTCTAGACCAGGCTGGCCTCGAACTCACAAGAGATCCTCCTGCCTCTGCCCTGCCCCCAAGTGCTGGGATTAAAGGAGTGAGCCACCACGGCCGAGCTCTTCACTTTTTTATTCTTAAATCCATGGCCCTTGGGTGAGTCTTTCGGGAAGTGGCTGCTTCAGGTTTCATTCGGACTCTTCTCTGCTGTCTTTTTCTCAGGTGTCAGGGATTCTTGTGATCACTAATTTCCAGCCATTAGTATAAAATGTTATTTACTGAGCAATGAATATTCAGCACATGAACAGCACTATGCTGCTGCCAAAACAGTCGTGGGCAGAACCTTTTCCATGAGAGGTACAGAAAGTACACACACAGCTGGGCGGTGGTGGCCTTTAACCCCAGCACTCAGGAGACAGAAGCAAGAAAATTTCCATGAGTTTGAGGCCAGCCTGATCTACAGAGTTCCAGGACAGGTTCCAAAGCTACACAGAGAAACCCTGTCTTGAAAAACCATAAAAATGAAACACATACACACACTTTTTTTTGTGAGACCGGGTTTTGTGTAGTCAAGGATGGCCTCCACTCAGTTCATACATGGCAGAGGATAACCCTGAACTAACTTTGCCTCTCAAGTGTACCATCATGTCTGACAGTGTTCCTCAAATAATCATGATTAAATATACGTTTTATTACATATTGGTTTTTCGAGACAATTGGAGCCTGTCCTGGAACTAGCTCTTGTAGACCAGGCTGGCCTCGAACTCAGAGATCCACCTGCCTCTGCCTCCCGAGTGCTGGGATTAAAGGCGTGCACCACCACCACCCGGCATTATATTTTTATATTAAGGTCAATTTATCAAAATAAAGGTATTGAATAAGTAATTTATCGCTAATATTTTTTTGGCTTAAAAGGTTACAACCAGTGCGGCCTTCATGAATGTTCCCACTACTTTTTAAACTATTTTGTGTATAATATGAACACGCCGGGTAGTTTGAGTTCTTGTTTCAGTTGAGCTCTATAGAGACAGATGTGAGATCCAAGAGACAGATGAGGTCCATAAGCACTGGACCGTGCTTGCCACTCAAAAGACACAACATCCCTGTGACACATTTATACCAGCAGTATAAATGCAGGCAGATGTGACTTCAGCATGTCAAAGTAAACATGAATGTGAGCTGGTACTTACTGTGTCATCCTGGGACAAACCTCATATGCTGGACAGGTACAGAGAAAGCATTCTTGGTTTCCTTCTTGTCTCGTATCTGAGACTTGGATTTGACTGAGTATTTAAAGCAAGACCCAAAGAGCTGGAGAGATTATTGAAGGCAATGGCTGTTCTTTCAGAGAATCCAGACTCCATTCCACTTTTCACACGGCTGTTCACTATTCTCTTACTAAACTTTATAAAACTTTTTCTTGAACATGTCTGAAACATTTCCGCTTGTCTTTATTATTGTTGTGGGTTTTTTTTGTTGTTGTTCTTTTTTTTTTTTTTTTGAGATAGGGTTTCTCTGTGTAGCCCTAGCTGTCCTGGAACTAGCTCTTGTAGACCAGGCTGGCCTCAAACTCAAGAGATCCGCCCACCTCTGCCTCCCCAGTGCTGAGATCAAAGGTGTGCGCCACCACCCAACTCGTTTTTTTTAAACCTAGCTTATAGTGTGCTCTCTTCACCATTTAAATTTCCTACTAAGGCCCATGTTTAAAGGAGTCTGAATTCTCATTACAGATCATTGTGAGCCACCATGTGGTTGCTGGGAAATGAACTCAGGACCTCTGGAAGAGCAAGCAGCCTGTGCTCTTAACCTCTGAGCCATCTCCCCTGCCCTAACCTCATTTCTAAAAGGTAAGTATGCATCACCTTGCTTCCACAAACCCACTATTTTTTTCCTTCTATTTAACTATTAGGACCACCGCTTTCACAATGAACCATTTATTTTGGCAGTACAAATTCAAAACCTCCCGAGATAACTACAGTGTTTTTGAGACGTGAGAATAAAGGGCAATTGGAAGTGTGCTGTAAATTTCTTTGTAGGGTCAAAGTGCCCACAGCAATGTGAGGAGTCACTTTTGAAATCTGTGATTCATGAAATCTGTAGGTCTCTGACATGCCAAACATCACTCCAGGAGATACATCAGTAATAAACAATCTCTGCCTCAGAGCTTGTTAGGCACCTAAAGGTTAAGGTCAAATTCTATTATGGTCTCAAAGGAGCACCCAACACATGCGGCTCTCAGTAAGGAATAATTGACAATTCAAAGTATAGGGAATTCAAAAGCTGAAAGACTAGCTTCCTAACAAAACAGACATTACAGTATGGTAAGCAACTGTAACCTAGGTCTCTGGTGACTAGTTGAATTAACTTCAGTGAGGTCAACAGATCTGTTATAAGACTCAGACTTTTATCCTGGTAGATTAAGTCTCAAAAATACTGACAATTTATGAATGTGTTTACAATCATCTTCATCACATTACCCTCTCCTCCTGGACTCTTCAACCCATGCCCATTTTTTTGTTTTGACTCGCTGGCTTCAAGTCGTGAACATGCCACTGGAGCAGGGGCAACGAAGCATTGGCTACACCACTAAGAAAAGACCTCCATTTCCCCAGGAGCCATTAAGTTCAACTTGGAGCGGGACTTTGTGAGCCCATCAACCATCCAGGCTGAAATGCTAACAGGATCAATTTTGTGCAGGTAACCACAGTCCATGAGTATAATGTCGTCTCATGTCCAGAAGACAGTGTTTAATAGCAATGTTCTCCTCCATCCTTCTGCCCCTTTCACTATGTTCCAGACTTGGGGTGCTAAATGGGTTTAGGGTGGAACACTCAATAGCCACTTATTCTCAGTCTTGGCCTCTGCCCCCACCACACCGCTGGAACATGTGTGGTTATTTTAAGACAGGGTCTCACTTAGCTCAGGCTGGCCTTAAACTTGCTGTGTAGCTGAAGCTTGGCCTTGAACTCCAGATCCTCCTGCCTTCAACTCCTAAGAATCAGACCGCAGGTCTCACTACATTTGGCTAATATGAGAAGCTCATTTTGCTGTTAGTGATTTTTTTTTTTTAAAGATAGTGTCTTGATCTATAGCCCAGTTTAGGCTCAAATGCCTCAGACTTGTGTGTCACTATGCCTAGTAAAGACTTCCTGCTGGGAGTGGGACACCGGGCCTCACAATAAGATTTTTAAAGGCAAGGACTAGAGAGATGATTCAGTGACTAAGAGCACTTTTGTTGCTTTTGCAGAGGATCCCGATTCCCAACACCCATGGTGGCCCACAACCACCCATAATTCCAGTTCAGGGGATCCAACACCTTTTGACTTCTACAGGCACCAGACACACATGAGGAACACATACATCAAATAAGTAAATCTTAAAAAACAAAACAAAAACAACCAAAACCACAAAACTTCTGAAGTAGCAAGTAGTTTGATTTGCTGTGCTGAGTAGGTTCATGAGCTCTATAAGAAATGAAGTTTTGGGCTGGAGAGATGGCTCAGCGGTTAAGAGCACTGACTGCTCTTCCACAGGTCCTGAGTTCAATTCCCAGCAACCACATGGTGACTCCTGTAATGAGATCTGGCGCCCTCTTCTGGCCTGCAGACAGAACACTGTATACATAATAAAAAAAAAGTTCACAGTCACTTTGGGCTGGAGAGATGGAGATGGCTCAGAGGTTAAGAGCACTGACTGCTCTTCCAGAGGTCCTGAGTTCAATTCCCAGCAGCCACAGCTCACAACCATCTATAATGAGATCTGGTGCCCTCTTCTGGCATGCAAGCATACATGGAAGGAATACATAATAAATAAATAACATCTTAAAAAAAAAAGGAAATGAAGTTTCCAGGGCATTCTTGTTATCAGAGGGTTACGTACTTAACGTGGATGCCTTAGCCTTGTAGGTCACACCCAGTCAGGAAGCTAAGGCAGGAAGACTAGAGCTTAAGCCAACCTAGACTTAACTCTGTCTCAGAACAAACAAAAACAGTGACAACCCCCAATTAAAAACCTCATTGCATTTGCTCAGCACTTAAAAAAAAAAAATTCAACAGGCAGCGGTGACACATGCTTTTAATCCCAGTGCTTAAGAGGCAGAAGAAGCAGGTGGACCTCTGTGAGTTTGAGGACAGCATGGTCTACAAAGCGAGTTCCAGGACATCCAAGGCTCTTACACTTAAAAATCCTGTCTTGGAAAACTAAAATAAGTAACTAAATAATTCTTTAAACATTATGTGTATAGGGGTTTTGTCTACGTGCATGTCTATGCACCCATGTGCGTGGTGCCCACAAAGGTCACAAGGCAACAGATCCCCTTGGCCTATCACTACAGACAGCTATGAGCAATCTTGTGAGTACTGAGAATGGAACCCAGGTCCTCTGCAATTGCTTGTAACTTTTCATCTACTGATCAGACCCCGTAATCCTCCTGCCCCCCCCCCCCGACAGGTCTCAATAAGTAGACCAGGCTTCAAATTTATAGATCTTCCTGGCTGTATCACAAATTCTAGGATTTAAAGCAGCCTGTATTTTATTTTTTGTCTTTGTGATTTTTGCCAGTAAACTAGCATATTACCTGTGATAGTTATATATGTTCAGCTGTGATATTACTGTTTAGGAGCACATAATGTACCAAGTATTTATTTGCCTATGGGAAGCTATAGTTTTAAGAGATCTGAATAATTTTTCAGCATAGTAAATGTCTATCCTTTAACAACCAATACTAATTTGCTCACTTTTCTTTAGTTTTGAGTGAGTTTTCATAAAAATCGAGTCTATAAAATATTGATTAATGTGGATTAATTAACATTGAGATTAAAGCTTATCTACCTTAAATACTGACTACTGAGAGATGACATCTAAAATCCTAGTAGCAACCGTTTGACTTGTATTTCAGTAAAGTTATCAAATTACATTAGATAAAAGTGTGTGTGACCTAATAGAGCATGGCTACAACCATGTCAATGTGTGTTTACATGTCTCACTGTAAAACAAAACACAGAATAATCACTCAGACTTTGTATCAATTAGACAACTTTTACTAAATGAGAAAACTACATTTAAAATGTGCTTCAAAACAAAATGGAATTAGAAAAAAAAAGATGTATGCATTTTAAAGAACTTTTGCACTGTGCTGAAAATCAAATGTTTCTTGCAGTAATACAATATGCGCCAATCCATAAAATGTTAACAGAGTTCTCAATTAAACATTCTCAAAGACAATGTAAGGTCTCACATCTATGGTAACACATAAGAAGGGCATTATATAAATAGTATGTCCATCCCTATGAAGCTTACAAATTTGACAATGTTCAATAAAATACTTTAGAATCACATCCAATAGTGTCACTTCCAAAGAACCACAGATCTGTGCCTGTTGTTAAGTCCTCCTAAAATCTGTGTTGACTTTGCTACTCCTTGACATTTGTTAATGCTAACCCTTAAAAAAAGAGAACAGGAAAAGAAATGTTGCAATAAACTCTTGATCATGTACAGAAATTATTGCTACTATACTTCACTACAAAGCATGTCTATACATATTATGCTCTTTGATTATGAAAACACGGAGTAAAAATCTTTAGTGACAAAGCCTTACAGTCAAAAACAACATTCACATGGCAATTATTAGACAGTGAAGCACCCCGATACTCAGAGCTGATAAATGTCCCCCTGACCAGCATTCATTTAAATACGTCCTTCACACAGAGAGGGAAAGAAGAACGCCAGCTTTCCAAGGCTTGTCAAAAAAGGATTCTCATGTTCTGTGGATCTAAAAACAAACAAATGAAAACAAACAAAAACCCCAAAAAACAAAACCAATGCAGGTGAGGGTAATACCAGAAAGTTAAGCATGCCAAAAGGTGTTTCGTGCGAATTAAAACCTAAAGTCAAGGTACCACATAATCACATTACCAACTAGTTTTGGGTAATACTATATGAGCCTTATCTTAAATGAAATGCTACTGCACAATAGAGCATCAATAAATTAAAAATTAGAGTGCACAAATCCAAATCAGTGGCAATTTTGTAAAAAGCAAAATATTCATTCATTATCAGCTGCAACGTTTGCCCAGTCAAACTGTTTGATAAAAATCATTGGATCAGATAGTTTGTATATTTTTAAAACCTATCAACCTCTAAAATTCCTTTTTACTATTATGAGGCATAAGTTTTCTTAGTAAGATCAAACAGCTACATAAGTAGATAAGTGAAGGAAAATAATAGTTGGTGAATGTCTTTAAAGCTCTTCCCATATTCCATTTTTTAAAATGTTTAGGGAAAAACAGGAAAAGTAGTTGCCATTATTCTAGCAAAAACAAACAAAACAAAACAAGCCCAAAATAATTAAACAACCAAGCAACACTAAAACCACGTGACACGGGTGGAACACCATGCTTTCATCTGGGTAACTACCACAGCTAGTTAACTGGGATGCTTTTCAACTTTAAAAATTGTGATACCAGAAGATATAACTTTATGGATACTTTTGAATTTGGATTTAACTTTGTTGAATATTATAACAGAGTATACTTATTACAATACAGTGTAGCACATCTTTCTATTAGAAAAAAAATTTAAGATCCTTTACCCGTCTCCTTAAGTTAAAGGTGTGACATCATAAAGGGTGTCAAATGGCTGGATGGTTTTACAGTGCACACTTATTATTATGAAGTATGTCCTTAACAAATCTGATGGTTTCTTTTCAGAATTCCTTTCTTCACCTTTTCTTCGGTGGATTAGCTGTTCGAGGTGGAGTGACAGGACGCCCAGAATTCAACCCACCATACTGGTACTTAGCTTTCTTTTCAGATGGTTTCAGTATCTTGGAAAAAATAATTTATTAACATTATTCTTTTAATAAATGACATCAATTGTTAAAGTTCAATGAAAATATAGAAATAGTTCATCAACATTCCACAAACACTCCTTAGACTTAAGGACTGGGTAAGTTTGGCAGAGCAGCTCAATAAGTGCTTAGCATGAAAAAGTGCCTGGATACAGCCTCCAGCACCGCCCTTAGGAACACTTACTAGTTATATTTTAGTAACAAAAGCTTGGGTACACAGCCTCAGCAACTGTCAAACCCATAAATTTAAGCTAAAATTTCCTCCATTAGTTCACCTCATTAGAGAAAAAAAAAACACTGGTCTGAGAAAAAAACCCTAGGTTCTTACCTTAATTCTGACCCCACCCCACCCCGGGTTTATCCATTCTGCAGCTGGGCTCTGGAGTTGTTTCCACTTTTAGTTATTATAAACAATGCTACAAGATTTTGGGTGGACCCAATTTTGCTCAATCATCTGTTAACACTTTTAATGATTTGCCAAACTGTATTCCTAGGGCAGCTGCAGCAATATGCTTTTCCACCATTAATGTATTAATTTTTAAAGTGTTCTGTGTCCTTACAAACATTTTGTTTCTTAAAGACAGGTTCTTACTATGTTGCCCTGGCTGGCCTCAAACTCAAAGACAACTGCCTGGCTGTTTTCTGAGTACTAGGACTAAAGGCATATGCAACCATGCCCTGCATAAACACCTGTTACTTTCATTACACTCACTACAGGGCATAGCATAGAGCATTACCTGTAAGAAACAGAAAATGCTATCATTTTACAAGACCAAATATGGAAAAGATTTATGTAGTGTTTCTTAAAACTACTCTGCATACTAGAGTATCCCAATAAATACATTAATCCAATTCCTATATTAATCCAACAATCGCCGAAGGACAAGACTTGGTTAAAACTCTTAAAATGTAATGAAGACACCAAGAATTTAGCATTCAGTTGTTGATAAACACGGTCTAATACAGCAAAGGGAAAGAGCTATGGAAACTGTGGTAGTTTGAATGTAACTGGTTTGAATATCACAATCTGATAGGGAGTGACACAATTACGAGATGTGGCTTTGTTAGAGGAAGTGTGTCACTGTGGGGATGGGCTTTGAGACACTCTCAGGATACCTCCAGTGTCTGTCAATTTCCTGATAGCTGCAAAATTTAGGACTCTCTCAGCTATTACTCCAGCACCATGTCTGCCTGCACACTGCCATGATAATGGACTAAACCTCTGGAACTGTAAACAAGTCACCCGATTAAATGCTTTCTTTTTCTTTTTTTTTTTTTTTTTCCGAGACAGGGTTTCTCTGTAGCTTTGAGCCTGTCCTGGAACTAGCTTTTGTAGACCAGGCTGGCCTTGAACTGACAAAGATCCACCTGCATCTTTAATTGGGATTAAAGGTGTGCGCCACATGGCAAATGTTTTCATTTTTAAGAGCTGCTGTGGTCGTGATGTCTCTTCACAGCAATGGAACCCTAGCTAACCCGCTACACTATGTCAGTTCTACACACCAGGAACCCAGCTAATACTAAAGAGAGACTATTCATAAGAAGAGATTTCTGGATTGAACTTGTATGGAAAGTTCAGTTTCCTCATAGTGAAACTAAAGGCACACACCGCTCTTTCTCCATGGAGTCCAAACTCAGGCACTCATGCTAAATGGCAAGCACTTTTCTCACTGAGCCATCTTCCCAGCTTACCCTTCCTATTCTTTTAGTTGTTATGTACTATCCGTATGTCACAAAAGAATTAACTATTTAAACACTTGGAACAAGAAAGGTGCAGCCTAAACGTTTCTAAAAATGTATTTGGTTATACAGACCCAACATTAGGAAGTTTATGACCCAAACCAGAAAGTTTTAATCAGTGTGAATGGTAATCACTTTTTTCATTTTTTGGAGGGGGGAGAGGGAAGGAGAGCCACTTCCACTGATGTATTTGGAGATTGAACCGAAGGCCTTGCATGTGGTAAGAAAGCATTTTACCACTCAACTGCATCTCTAGCCCTGAATGGTAACAAATTCTGAATTAAACTGATTTTCAACACATTCTGCTCAGAGAGAGATTATTTAAAAAGAAAAATTACTCTGACAATAGTTTTAATGAATGTCTATAGTCATTAAAAATCTAGACTGGGCAGCAAATGGCTATTATCCTGATATTCAGGAGGGAGAGGCAGGAAGACTGTAAAGTCATGGTCTGCCTGGGCTATATAGGAAGATCCTGTCTCAAAAGAAAAGAAAAGAAAAGAAAAGAAAGGAAAGGAAAGGAAAGGAGGGAGGGAGAGAAGGAGGGAGTTAGACAGACATTTATATTTCATGTCTTACCTGAAATGAACACATCAAAGTCTCATCCACACTCATCATACCACCAGCATTGTCAAACTCGCCACAGTAATTTGGGGCAGAAAATAAGGTTACCAATTGTCTTTTAGCAAAAAATTCATACCCATCTTCCACAACCTGTCAAAAGAAATAAAAAAAAAAAATCCTCATTATCCTCATTAGTAGGTAATTTTTAATCGTCTATGCTAATGCAGATTAATGAAGCAAAGGCCAAACAGCAGCAACTTTTTCAGGTGCCAAGGCCCTGGTTTTACTCCTGGAGATAGTAAGAAAACAAAACAAAATGAATCTTCCCGTTTGCACATACTCACACACAGACATATAACTTCCTTTTTTAAACCCACAAAACCAAACCAGCAATGTAAAAAGAGGTCAAAGGGACTGAGGCAATGGCTCATTGGTTAGGAGCACTTGTTGCTCTTTCAGAGTACTTAAATTCAGTTCCCACACACCAACATGGCAGCTCACAAATATCTATATTGCTACTTCCAGGGGTTCTCATGTCCTTTTCTGATCTGTTAGGCACCAGGCATGCTTGTGGTACAAGCACATAAATGCAAGCAAAACATTCACACATTAAGACAAAAATATTTCCAAAATGTATTACAAGCCAATTATGTTTTACAGATCATGAGCACTGTAAGTATGCATTACTGAGAACAGTGGGTTGTTGTAGGAGGCAAGCGGGCCGCGTCCCACTGCCCAGCTAGCTTAGCCCCCGAAATAATCATACAAAAACTGTATTCATTTAAGCACTGCCTGGCCCATTATATCTAGCATCTTCTTGGCCAACTCTCACATCCTGATCTAACCCATTTCTACCAATCTGTTTAACACCACGAGGTTGTGGCTTACTGGGAAAGATTCTAACCAGCGTTAGTCTCAGGCAGGAGCTTCATGGCATCTGCCACACTGCCCTTCTTCCCAGCATTCAGTTTGGTCTACTCTACCTAAGTTCTGCCTTATCAAAAGGCCAAGGCGGTTTCTTTATTCAACCAATGAAAGCAACACATAGACAAAAGAACTTCCTACATCAGTGAATCAATAATGATTTGATCACAGCTAAAATAATTAACAATGTATTATTAACCAGTTTACAATCACATTCTACAGCTGTCTCAAAAAAATTCTCATAGTGCCCGACAGTTGTGGCACACGCCTTTAATCCCAGCACTTGGGAGGCAGAGGCAGGCAGATGGATCTCTGTGAGTTCAAAGCCAGCCTGGTCTATAGACAGAGCTAGTTCCAGGACAGCTAGGGCTGTTACACAAAGAAACCCCGTCTTGAAACAAAAACACAAACAAAAATTTCTCATAACACAGTTTGTTTTATGAGACTACATTTGGGTAACAGACTATATGAGTTCTAGATGCTGGCCTCCTTAACTACTCTTTTTCCTACATAAACATTATCTTTTATTTTTAATGAATTATTCTATTTTTATGTGTATAGGTGTTCTGCCTGCATGTATGTCTGTATCATACATGTATGTATGCCTAGTGTCATCTTTTTGAGGTCAGAAGGTGTCTGATTCCCTGGGACTGGAGTTTCAGACAGTTTGGAGCTGTCATGTGTGTGCTGGGAATCAGATGTGGGTGGGTTCTTTGGAAGAACAGCCAGTATTCTTAATTACTGAGCCACCTCGCCAACCCCCTACATTACCTTCCTATATTTGAATGCTTGGTCCTCAGAAGATCGAACTGTTGGGAAGTATGAGGTTTGGCCTGGTTGGAGGAGGTATATCATTGGGGGTTTTGAGGTTTCAAAAGTCCAAGCCATTCCCAGTCATCACGCTCTCTGCCTCATGGTTGTTGCCTTAAGATGGAAGCTCTTAGCTATTACTCTAGCACCATGCCTGCCTGCCTGCCATCATACTCCATGCCATGTTGTTCATGAACTCTAGTCCCTTAAAACTGCGAGCCCAAAATTGAATGCTTTCTTTTTATGTATTGTCTTGGTCATGGTGTCTCTTCACAGCAACACAACAGTAACTAAGATACATGGGGAGATAGGGGCTTATCTATTTATCTACCTATGAACAAAAGCATGTGAAATTAACAAAATATCCAAGAGTCTTAATACTGCATACCTGATGAGCTCGACAAATCAAGTCTAAATCATGACGATTCAGAAATTTACTGACTACATCAGCTCCAAAAGTAAAAGAAACACCACGATCATTTTCTCCCCAGCCTTGTACATCCTTATCTGGGTCAGACCACAGTAAATCACAAAGTAAACCTTTAAAAAACAGAAAAGAAAAAAAAAGAAGAAAGCACAGAATTAGGCACATATATATATATTTCTCCTGCCTTCTAACACTTTAACCATTCTTTGTTGAAGCAATCAGACAAATAACCTTTCCCGGCTTCCTAAGGCGCACTTTCTGATGATTTCTGCACACATGAAATAGCGTGTGACACACTCAACCATAGCAGCTGGAACCTCTGTTTAATTTCTCAATATCATTCCGATAGTCAGCTTATCCATTCTTTACAATTATACTACCAGTCTCTTGTGTCATTTTATTTACTTATCATTAAGTCACAAACACATTAACACTTTTAAGTAAGACTTTTATCTTACAGGCAGGCAGAGCTAGTCTTTTCCTGTAATTTTTTTCCGTCAGGATTGTCCTAATCACTTTAGAGTCTGTTTTTCTACTTTAAGTCTGCTTTTCTAATCTCTACAGTATTTAAAAAAATATGGTGAAGAACAAAATCAAATCAGATCTAAGGACTATAATATATTTCAGAAGGCTGAACAGAAAATCAAACACCAAAATAAACATTTTCAATATCTCAGAAACTTTCAAATAAAATATCACCAAAATAGAAACTTATTATCAAATGTTAACTGGTTTCAGGGATGATACTAAGTTTCTGAATGACTTTCACTAAGTATAATTAGGTTCAAACATGTCAGCATTTTACATAAAGCAATTAACTAAACTTCTGTATATACTTACCTGTATCGGGGACATCAGTGGGTCTCATGATTCTCCGAATCTGTTCCATAGATTGTAGATCTGGTGACAGTCCTATAAATAAAAAGAGAAAGACTTGATATCTAGCAGAACACTTATAATGTTGTCTTTTCTATCCTTCTACCAAGGAAATAAATTAAGACTCCAAGGAAGAACTCCATTATTTTCTTCCCAAATGCCCTTATCCTCCATAAGAAGGCATTCAGTTGCAGTTCTTCCTACTACTTTTGTAACTTCATGACCACTAAATCTTGAAGCATTTTTACTTTCTTGGTCCCCTAAGAACTTTTCCCCATATCCTACCTCAACATACTCATTATCTGCAAAAATATATAAACTATTAATCAGAAGGATAAATAAGAAAAAGCACAAGAACACACGCTGTAATCTTTAAAGTAGAACATAAATATAAGCTACCATTTCTCTAGTAAATAATTCAATTATCATCACAAGGAATGAAGCTAAATACACATTTCAAACTGCTCGGTTCGTATCTCAGCTACACCAATGTCCAAGAACTACAATTCCTTAAGTGTTCAGTCTATGGAAAACAACATTTCAACTAATACAGTGAATGATGCTGTCAGAATAAACCACTCCCTACCTTAGGCCTAACTACCCATCTTTTCAGCATGTCCCACTTTACAGCTTCCCTTAAGATACTACCCTGGATAATCCTGAGCAACCAATTTTTTACATTATTTCATTAAATTTCTTCCCTATATGAAAATCCAAATAGTTATTGAATTGACCTATACATGCCTGTACATACTGTGTATGATTATATTTTTATGTGCACAAGCCAGATGATCGATAACCTTGGATGTTGCCTCAGGAGCAATCTCCATGTATGTTGCTGTTGCTATGTTTGTTTCGAGACAGGTTGGCTGACATGGAACTTGGTACATAGATCAGGATGGCCTTCAACTCACACAGACATACCTGCCTTTGAGCATGTCTTGCCTCTACCTTGTTTGAAAAGTAAGCTATCTCATTAGCCTAGAGCTCATTGGTTAAACAAAGCTGGCTTTTCCACATGGGTTCTAAGGATTGAATTTAGGCTAACAGGTTATCATGGCAAGCATTTTACAAAATATACTATCTCCCTAACTTTTGAAAAACTCTGTGTGTGTACGTGATATCATAGAAAACTTTGTTGTGTATTCTCAAGTGAGTTCTGATGCATGTGAACTTAGAAAAACTTCATCTAATGTAGATGAAATTATTCATCATTACACATTGGAGCTCTTCAGAAAGTCCCCAGGCATTAGTCATAGCGATTTACAATCTTCAAAGCATGAATCTGAAACATAGCTCCTTTGTGTGAGACACCAAAGAGCAATGATGTAAAGTTGGGTGCCAAGGATGGAAGTCTGAAAACGTTTGATATGAATTCTAATCTCTGTATTTTCATGTCCTCATTTCCTAACATGTACTTATGCTGATATACTGCATAAAACATAGAAGTTATATGAATATTAAATTATGTTACATTTAAAGTTTGATAAAAAGTATTTAATACAGACAGAAAGATAATTAGCCTCTCAGTTTTACTGGTGGCATATTTTCTTCAGAATATGAGGCATGGGCTAGATCCACAGCCCCACACAAATCACCTGACCAGTCAACCAGGCCTAAACTGAAGCAAAGTGAAAATATTTTTAAAAATCATCTAGTTACCTTTTCTTTTTCTTTCAGATAGCATATATGGCATAGGATGGCCCTGAGATCCATCTCCCTCCGAATTCTGGAATTACAGGTGTGTATAGACCACTCAGGTCAATACTTATGTTAAATTTCCATTATCAATAATCACAAATTACTAATTACTGAAGGAGGTCTTTTGTTTTTGAAGACAGGGTTTCTCTGTGTAGCAGCTCTGGTTGTCCTAGAACTCACTTTGTAGACCAGGTTGGCCTTGAACTCACTGAAATCCGCCTGCCTCTGTCTCCTGAGTGCTGGGATTAAAGGCGTGCGTGGGCCACCACTGCCCCTCTGAAGGAGGTCGTAAGCAGGCCTCAAGCAGTTTTTGTTCATTCATAGCATGACTTTGCTTTTGTTTGAGACATCATCTTCCTATGCGGCCCTGACCCTGCCTGGCCTGCAATCTGCTGTCAAAATGGCTTTTAGTTGCTGTGTACCTCCCAGCACACTCATATTTCCCACAGCATCTTAATTAGTAGGTCTCTTCTAAATAGCAAATTTATTACTCCACCTCCATGACAACAGAAGATTTTCTCATCCACAATGGCAGCTATAGGCAGACAGTTAAAACAATCAGTAAATGTCTTCCACAATTTAATATTAAATCTTCTTTTGCCTATAAAAAAGCGAGAATTAATGAATCAATAACCATTCTCATTAGTTACATCAAAGACAGAATATGATCGTTTTAATTTTCATCTTTGTGCTACCTTAGCACAAACACAGCTCATCCACTTAGCACTTTTTTCGTGTGCTGGAGATGTAGCTCATGTTTCAGTACTTGTCCAGTATGCAGGTTAATCATTATACTTAACTTTTTTACTTATGTTTTTAAAAGGGTAATAAAATAAACAATCAACACCACCTATAGGATTACAAAGACTTTAAAAACATCAAATGGCTTTATCTTATAAAATCACTGTAATACACTATTTTTGAAATTGGCTAATAGGATATTAATTAGCTAATTTCTCCCCATTCAATGTATTTACCTAGCCAAGTAAGTAGATAAAATGAGCTGGTCCATGTTAACCTAATGCATTGAGTAACGAGGTATAAACCTACTGCTATGAAAGGAACACTTCCAAGTGCCTAAGTGGTATTCACTTCAGAGCAAATTACAACTTGGTACTACAGCAAGTGGAAAGATGCAAGGCTATAATTTCCCCATAGCCCAGCTACAACAAAGACAGCTTCAACTAAGAGTTACCCGATTTTCTTGATTTGGCATTAAGTTCAACTACCAAGCCAGAGAAGGGATGAAAGTCACAGCTATTAATTTCCTGTTTTTATGTCCAAGCCTACCTTTTAATGAGTAAGTGTAACTTACAGACCGTTTACAAGCTGGTTTCATCTGAAGTCTTTTCTACCCTAAAGGATATTCAAGTCTCACTTTATTTTCTAAGAACATGCCTCAATCTCTGTTGTAGCTTAGAAAGACGGCTATAGTTTGATGTGCTTCAACTTACTTTCTCTGTACAAGTCTGACTTAATTCAGATCACAAAAATGTAAAAATAAAATACAGAATCATTACAACATAAATTCCATGTATGTTTAAGAGTAACTTCGTCAGAAGTGACTGGCCTACATGACACATTCACAAACATTTGTTGTTACAGGAATCAGGAAGCTATGAGTTTTTAAGAAAAAAAAAAGCAGATTCAAATGGGTAATTTAGCAGTAAAAATAATTTAATTAGAAAACTACTATAAATGTATGTAAACAAATTAAAAATTTAAAAATATAGCCAGAAACTGTAAACAACCTAAATGCCCCTCGATCGAAGAATGGATAAAAAAAAATGTGGTACACTTACACAATGGAGTACTACATAGCAGAAAAAAATAACGACAGCCTAAATTTTGCAGGAAAATGGATGGAACTAGAAAGCATTATTTTGAGTGAGGTAACCCAGACACAGAAAGACAATTATCACATGTACTCACTCATAGGTGGTTTTTAAACATAAAGCAAAGAAAGCCAGAGTACAAACCACAATCCCAGAGAATTTAGACAACAATACGGACACTAAGAGAGACCTACATAGATATAATCTACGTGGGAAGTAGAAAGTATAAAAAGACAAGATCTCCTGAATAAATTGGAAGCATGGGGATCTTGGGGGAGGGTTGAGGGAGGGAGGGGAGTGGCAGGGAGGGGAGCAGAGAAAAATGTAGAGCTCAATAAATATCATGGGGGGAAAAAAAGAAAAAAGTTTTAAAAATAAATCTTGACTTTTACTTAGCATTTTATTTATTTTTATTTATGTTATATATGTGAGTCTGCTTGTTTGTTTATGAACCACATGAAGTGACTGCCAAGGCCACAGAGAGAATCCCCGGAAACTGGAGTTAAAGACAGAGTTTGTAAGTTTCCTGATGTGGGTGCTGGGACCCAAGCCTGAGTCCTCCAGAAGAGCAGCCAGGGCTCCTAACTGCTGAGTCATGATACCACGCATGTAGGGTGCCTGTGCACGTTTGTGTACACACACACAAATTAATGAACAAATAAACATCAGAAAAGCAGAAGCCTGTCTGTAGTGTGCTGAGCTTGTTTCGCTCGGGTATCCTATTGGGTAAACTAAGAGGACCACCTCCAGCCAACTAAGCTGCAGACAATCTGGAACACGACCAAGGAGATCCCAAGAAAAAAATTTAACATGTTTCCTAGCTTTAGGTTCTTTCTGGGCTTTTGCCTGAGATTGTATTAAAAAATAAAGATGAAAACATCACCAACCACCTGAAGAAGAAATTCATTTGAACCGTACAGCGTGTGGAAACTAACTGTGCTTCTAAGCTTTAAAGCCCACTTACACTCATCGTAGAATCCGTAGATGCGATTGATGCTGGCACACTCATGGTTCCCTCTTAGCAGAAAGAAGTTTTCTGGGTATTTGATCTTATAAGCCAACAGCAAACAGATGGTTTCCAAAGACTGCTTTCCTCTGTCCACATAATCGCCTAAGAAAAGATAGTTGGCTTCTGGTGGAAAACCTCCATATTCAAATAATCTCAGTAAATCTGTATATTGTCCATGAATATCTCCTAAAAACAGGCCGGGTTAGAAAATTTGATTAGTTTTATGTAACTTCTATGACAGTTAGGAACTCTGTATACTTCCTTCCCATTACAGCATAGGTCACTATCCAGACTTACTGATAACAAACAACACCACCCAAGTGAGGCCAGTCACTTCTAAGGCTCATTTACAAAAACTGTAACTTTTATCATGCTTGCAACCTCACACCTCCCCTGCTTGCTGATGGAGCTGCTTCTTACAAAGAATGGAGGAGACTCTGGGCAGCAGCTCATTCAGTTGGGAGTAAGGGCCCACAGTCCTTACTCCCTACACAGAACTGAGCCCATTCACAGCTCAGCCTGCAGATGACCAAGGCCCAGAGCACACTTTGACTGGAGTGTCACGAGATACTCAGAACCTGAAGAACTAGCAAAGCTGAGTCGAAATTCCTATCTTATAGAAACTGAGCTGAAAAACTAATATTGCTGTATACTACAAAAATTTCAGGCAATTTCTTATAAAATAATTGGAACAGTTACTCTCATTAGCTGGTAGCTGAACTTAAGTCATACTGTTATACCAAATATCAGGAACTAAAATACATACAAATAGGCTGGAGAGATGGCTCAGCCGTTAAAGGCTAGGCTCACAACCAAAAATTTAAGAGTTCGGTTTCCAGCACCCACAGCTGTCTCTCCAGCCACAAAAACAAAACAAAAAACAAAAAAACCCCACAAACAAACAAAAAACATACAAGTAACTTTTATTACCTTCAAGTTATTGCTATATTAAATAACATTTGCAGGGGTACTTGTATGAAATAAAATCACTGACTTAAAATGGTTTAACTTACAAGATTCTCACTTTACGGTGGTGCAAAAGCACCATGTAGTCAGTAGACTGCAGTTTGAATTCTGAATCTTTCTGTCAAGCTAGTGAAATGTGATACAACACTTGGTATATGCTAGGTGGCAGCAACAAGCTATAGTTACCCATCATTCACACTGCTTGGGACCTACAACTAATGCTTTACGGTGTAACGTACCAAACTACAGTGTTCAGCATTAGTGTTTTAAACATATTTTGGGCTTATGTTATTTTCAACTTAATGTTTACTGGGATATACCCACACCATAAATCCAGGATGATCTGTACTTCAAATAATTTTTAGAGGGCTGGAGAGATGGCTCAGAGGTTAAGAACACTGGCCGTTCTTCCAGAGGTCCTGAGTTCAGTTCCCAGCAACCACATGGTGGCTCACAGCCATCTGTAATGAGGTTTGGTGCCCTCTTCTACATGCAGGAAGAATATTGTATACATAATAAATAAATCTTTAAAAAAATAATTTTTAGATCATCTACAAATAACTAAATTACCTTATTTATAAATCATAAGAGACTGAAGATTGCTAGGAGTTTCAAACTACTGTTTTTGATATAAAGGTAATAGTCTAAGCTCACTTATCAACAAACTTACTCTGCTACTATTTTATCTGCTGGATACTGTACAAAGCACCACACGTGATAAAATCCCACAGAGAAGAGAATACAAAGCATTTAAGAAATACACTAAATCTGTGGGACCCTGAAACTGACCATAATGATTCTGCAATAGTCCCTAGAGCAAGGCCCTCCAAGTTGGGACAACTGGTCCACCTTGAGGCCTGGATACCAGGGAACCCTTGCACAAATAGTTCCAGTCCAAGGAGAACATGATCACCTACCCCTCCTGACTCAACATACATGACTACCTCTACTACTGCAGTCCCCTGGTGACTTTTCCCCAAACCCAGTCACCAATTAGGAGTCACTGCCCAAAGCTGCTTTTCTGGCACTATCCTGATAGTCTGATCTTTGAGGCCTTCAGGTTACTAAGGCTGGAGATACTCCAGCCCCTACTTAACCCTGGAACCCCAGCCTGGGACATCATAGCGCTCTGAGTGCTGGTGGCTAATGTCTTCCCCTACCTGACCCCATCTTGTTCTTAACAAAAAAGACCAGAAGCAACCCTTAGGAAGGGATGAAGTCCTCCTCCAAACTGGGTGTCTGAGGACCAGGACCTTTTCCTAACAGGACAATACTGAACTCAGAGGAACCCCGGAATGGGAGGGGCAACCGTATGGGAAAAGGAAAGTATCGTCCCATTAGTGAATATCTGAGCACTTAAAAATACACACTAAACAGCAAGTTACATGGCTTCAAGGTAGATTACTTAGAAACAAGAAGAATGAAGGGTTTTTACAAACACATAACCATTACAAAGAACACAGGTTTTATAAATTCCAACCCTTAATAAAAACTATGAATTGTTTTAATTCAAATTTGGAAGTTTTCTCTAAATCACCCTCAATATTAATATGAGAGAATAGGTGCTTTAGAAAACTCCTGCAGGCCTTAATCCTAGCACTGGGAAGCAGAGGCAGGCAGATCTCTGAGTTCAAGGCCATCCTGGTCTACAAGAGCTAGTTCTAGGACATGCCCCAAACCTTGTCTTGGGAAAAAAACAAAAAACAAAACAAAAAAAAAGAAAGAAAAGAAAACTCACTTCCTGCCAGGCATGGTGGCACAAACCTTTAACCCCAGTACTAGGGAGGCAGAAGCAGATAAATCTCTCTGTGAGTTCGAAGTCAGCCTAGTCTTAAAAAAAAAAAAAGAAAAAAGAAAAGAAAACTCATTGACCATCTACATACCACAAATCTTCAGTGGTGCTTCCAATTCCAAAAGAATAGGCTGGCTGAGAAAGATTTCCCGAGACTTGATACACAGTCCTCGAACTTCCGCTTCAGTCATCTGCACAATCTTTCCTGGACGGCATCCTCGTACTGATAAAACAATGAGGAAACTGGTCAGTTTTCCAGAATTATCCATAAAATAATAATGCTTTCTAAAGAACTACACCCATATTTTGAAGACCAGAAAAAGTCACACATGGACTGGGTTATATGGCTAACAGTGATTTTATTTTAAGAACTGTGGCATTAATTTCCAATGTTGATGGTTTCTGATGATACTCCTCAAATCTGGACAAATTAAATATAGTTCTCTGGGCCTGGAGAGATGGCTCAGTGGTTAAGAACACTGGATGCTCATCCAGAGAACCTGATTTTGATTCCCAGCACCCACATGGCCGCTCACAACTGTCTGTAACTCTAAGATTCGACATCTTCACACAGACATACATGCAGGCAAAACAAATAATTTAAAATGTATTTCTCCAGTGGCCAGCATGAGCTAGTAGCCCAAGATACTCAAGCAATTTCAAGGCTAGCATCTGAAAGCCTGTCCTGCTCTCATCAAATAAAGTCTTGAGTAAGCAGGAAGCAAACACAACATCACTAAGAACCAGCAGCAAAGAAAGAGAGATGAGGTGATTCCGCTTCCCACAGTTCCTTAAAGTCCCAGCGGTGCCGAGGCTTATCAACCTGCACTTCTAGTTGCTCATTAGAATAAACCTTAAAACATGCCATATTATATATCCCGCTCTGCGAGTTCCCATTTGCAAACTAAACACACATTTTTCTCCCCTAACAACTGCTATAATTCTTTTGTCAGACTGAAACAGGCTTAAAAAAGATATTCATACATTAGAACTATACATTCTATGACCATATTAACACCAAAATACCAAGGAAGAGGTAATAGAATACAATGTACAAAAGTGTTTTGGCATATATACCAGTTAATAAGACTACCTTAAAAGCATAAGGATCTATTTCAATTCCCAAAAACCCATGTTAAATAAAAAGCAGGGTGAAGTAAGCCCTGCGCTGGGGGAAGCAGAAACGGGAGGTGGATTCTTGGTGTTCCTTGGCCAGCCAACCTAACCTGTGCAGAACAACCCAGGGGTGGTTCACATCTGTAGTTGGAGTACTTATGTAAAGCCGTGTTAAGGTTTGTATAAAAAAAGAGAAAGTGGACAGTAACTAAGGAATGATACCCTCCACATGTGCATATATGTGTGCAGTGCATGCACGCGTGCGTGCAACACACACACACACACACACACACACACACACACACACACACACACACACAACTACCCTGGAAATTCAAAGGAAATTCTGGAAAACTAGCTTCAATACAGCAACAAATTTTAATTTGGCATTGGTTTGTTGTTTGCCTGTTTAAGATAGGATCTCATGTAGTCTGGGCTACTCTGAACTAGGTAGCAGGTGATGGCCTTGAACTCCTGAGCTGGAATTATAAGCAACCACCACCACACCTGGTTTTAGCATTAGGGTTTTATTTGCTAGTGTTTATTTATTTTTCTCACTGTCTCAACTGTGTAGCTCTGGCTGACCTTGAACACACAGAAATTCACCTGCCTCCCAAGATTAAAGGCGTGTGCCACCATGCTTGGTTTGGCATTAGTTATAAATTGAGAGACCTTTGGTTTAAGAGGAAAAGCATTCACCTTGAAAGATTAACAGTCTCTGAATGAGTAAATGCAGAGCTAAAAATGATTGTTCAGAATTCAGCAAATACTTGAAAGTCCACTGTGTATAAGTAGTTAAAGATAACAGCAATGAAGTTGATGAAAACATTTTTGGTTGTCACAAAAATTCAAAATTGGCACAACAGCATGTGTCTGAGGTGAAAAAATCCCAAATTCACCTCAACCTAAACACTAGTGAGATTCCCAATGACAATGAGGTTTGTAATTTATTACTTACAATTTATTAATAACAAAACACTAAGCTCCAAAGCTAGTTGAAACTTAACAGCAACTATAATAAGTCAGAAGATGAGTGTGGGTCATCTTAATAGGTCAGTTTAAAGCGGCTATCTTCTCTGTTATCAGTAAATTATGTGTTTAATTTTGTGTGTCCTCATCTGTGAGTCATGCAGAGGCCAGAAAAGGACACTAGGCATTCTGCTCTGACACTCTGTCTCATTCCTAGGACTTCCCAGCATGTTACCACCACAGCCACCACCACCCCCAGTATGGAGGTTAAGGCACAGGTGGCTTTTAACATTGGTGCTGGGGGGGTCTGAACTCAGGTCTTCATGTTTGAGCTTGACATTTCCCCAGCTGTAGGTTTAATTTCGAATCCCCAAGTGGCTTTGACTAACATATTTACAAAGTTTAAAACGCTTTAACTTAGTCCTGTTAATCTACAAAATGAAACATTTTATCAAATAGAGCCATGCTGCAGTGATTATTGCTGGCTGCCTTCCAACCAACAGCGTCTTAGGGCTAACAGGTTTTCTCCCCACCTAGTAGCACATAAAGGTGCATTTCAGACAAAATCCTATCTAAGGAGCGGGTGAATGCTATTATAGAAACTAACGGTTCCAAAAGCCTTTATCAAGAGACCTCAAAATTTAACTGGTTAAATGTTAGAAAACTAGGGTAGTCCTCAGAGCAACCCAATCCTTTCATTTCAAAACCACATCCTGAGTACTCCAGTTCTAAGAGCACTTCACATTTCTCGGTCATCTTGGGTGGGGGACAGTGACATTATAATCAAGAAATCAGCTCTTCCTTTACATGGAGCAACTAGACTAGCCCACAATATTGCCAGTGTTTGACTGGGTCCAGGTATAAGGTCACACCATATTATGAAGGCACAGCTAAGTTTGCATACTTTATCAGGCTCAGAACACTATCATCATCTTTCAGTTAGTCCTTCTGGTAGCCCAGAAATTCCAATTATCTTCACTGTACAGTAAGAGGTGAATTAAACAACTTAGGACTAAAGCACTCATGTTTCACACAACCGTAGGAAGCAAACAGCAACAGGAACTATTCAAAAGCAGTCCCCAAACAACCAGTCCTCTTTCCAGTTTGTACATAAAATTTCCTGGTGAAATCCTTCAGCCTGAAATAAAGTCTAAGTAAGATGTCAACATAGCAAACATCTGCTGTTACCACCAAACAAAAACACTCTAAGGTATTATGTACAGATAACTAAGCTAGAATGACTAACTCAATGAATGGTCAACACACCCAGTATGCCACTCATCAGCTCAAGATACATCCTTTTGTGCCCTAACAGTGTCCAAGGTCAGCGTTCCTTCACTATGGAGTAATGTGACCTGTTTCTGAATTTTAGAAAACAGAAGTAAACTCTTTTGTTCGTAATCCTTTCTGTGAGACCTGCTACCCCTTTAACTGTGTCTAGTGATCTGAAGTGTTTCACTGAATGACTCCACCACATATCTCCGCTTTGGTGCCACTATCAATGTCACCAATACTTTCAAGTACATTTCTCTTGAGCATGTCTGGAACACTGAGTAAATCAAAGTCATAGAGAAAGCTGAGTTTTAAGAGTGAGACGCCAGCACAGTTTTACATAGTGATTGTATCATTTTATAATAAAACTATTACCATTGCTCTGTATCTTTGTCAACTTTGGCTATTATCTGTATTTTAACTTTTAGTGACTTTGCTGGATATAATATAGTAGCATTCACTGAAATCTTAATATGAATTTCCCTGATGACTAAGCTTGTTGAGTGCTTTTTTCTATAATTAATGGGTTTTTTAGATATTTGTTTTGAGGCAACTGCTTGCTTACTCTTAAAACTTGATGCTGGACCTTTTCCCATCTCTTAATGCTGTTTCAATGAAAAGTTCTTTAATGAATATAGATTTTAAAACAATTTCAATTAAGTTAACCTTGCCTTTCACTTCTTAATACTTTTATATTTTATCAAGAAATCACTACCCTTTCTAAAGAATTTGTTGATTATTTTTAATATTTGGATACAGCTAATTTAATTGTGTAATTCATCTTGAATTAGGTTGTTATACTGCTTGGAGTAAAAGTCAAGGTTAATTTAGGAGTTTTGCCTGAATGTGTATATTTGTGTACATGTGCTAGATCCCCTGAAAATGAAGTTACAGTTGTGAGCTATCACATAGGTGCTGGGAATCGAACTTAGGATCTTTGGAAGAGCAGCAAGAGCTCTTGATTGCAGAGTCATCTCTCCAGCCCAGAGTTCATTTTTATCCAGGCACAAAGACAACTGCTTTAGTAGCACTGACTAATAGCAACTAATTTTAGTGGCAGCTTGATAGAAAACCACTCTTACTGAGCTGGGGCAGCGGTAGCGCACACCTTTAATTCCAGCACCCAGGAAGCAGAGGTAGGTGGATTTCAGTGAGTTTGAGACCAGCCTGGTCTACAAATCGCGTTCCAGGACAGTTAAGACTGTTTCATAGAGAAACCCTGTCTTAGAAAACACCACCAACAAGACACTCTTATTACTGTGTCTCTTTCTTACATCATCATTACACCATCACCATTTCTTGTATTATAAATATTTTGACTCTGATCTTTAAATTTTTTAAGGTAACTGGGTACTTCTGTGTTTCCCAAGGCTTTAAAGTTGGCTTGTATCTACGGGACACCAAGTTGTAGGGCTTATGGAGTTTATGGAAAAATGAACTGAAGGGCTTGGTAGAATTGATGTCTTAATTTCAAGTCTCCAACCCATGCATGCCCTTTCCTCTCCTTTTATCTGTCATTTACTCTTGTTCGTGTGTGTGTATGTGTGTGTGTGTGTTTTAGCTGCTGAGACATCTTGCTAGCTCTGGTCATCTTCTTCAGCAATGTCCATTTTTCCTTCATAATCTTTACTGTGACAGTCTTGTGTATTTTTTCATCACACTGATTTTGGGAGGACTACTGTAAATGTCTATTTCATTTTTCCAGTATGTGATTACACACACACACACACACACACACACACACAGACACACACACACACACACACACACAGGAATATATATTTTGTATACTGACTTTGTGTAGTATTATAAAGTTTACAGTTTCTTTTGGATTTTTTTAAAGTCAGTCATATCAGTTATAAAAACACAGCTTTATTTCTTTTCCAATCCATGGTGGTTTGAACAAGAATGGTCCCCAAATGTTTACATATTTGCATGCTTAGTCTCCAGCTAATGGACTGTTTAAAAAGGACTAAGAGGTATGTCCTTGTTGGAGTAGGTGTGTTGCTGGGGGTGTGCTGTGAGGGTCCAAAAGCCCAAGCTCTGTTGTTCATTCAGTCAGCCCCCTCCCTCTCTGCTACCTGTGGATCAAGATGTGAAGATGTAAAGTTCTCAGCTACTGCTTCAGTGCCATGCCTGTCTGCTTCCCACTATGATAATGGACTAACCCTCTGAAACTGTAAACAAGCCACCAATTAAATGCTTTTAGAAGAGTAGCCTTTAGTCAGTGTCTCTTTACAGCAATAGAAGAATAACTAAGACAGAAATTGGTACCAGGCTGTGACAGCCTGACCAAGATGCTTGTTGGTGAAAAGTAGACTTTGGGGACTTGGATTAAGAAAGCAAGTGAATGTCGTAGGTGAGGCTGAACAATCCACCCTAGTAGGAGCTTGGGAGATAGTAGTGCTAAAAGCCAATGTGAACTATGCAGGCCTAGCTCAACTGTTTTCAGAGGGGAAAAATATCATCAGCTGACGTAAAAGCCATTCTTGTGATAATTTGGCAGAGAAATGTGGTTTCTTTTTGCCTTTTTCCTAAAAATCTGCCTAAGGCTAATTAAAGAGTTGGATTAATGTCACTGGCAAAAGAGACTTCAAAGACAGTCTAGTATGAACTGTGTCACAGTTATTAGTGATCACCCTTATGTAGATCTACAATGAAAAGGAAAGTGGACAAAGAGAAGCAAGAAATGTACAGTTTGAGGGGGAAAGGAATGCTAGAAAATGTAATATTGGAGCCAAGTCTTGTGCTCAAGATGAAAATGTTAAAGTCTGATGCTTAAATGGAATAAAGGGAGTAGTGACTTCAGGCAAGGCCCCAACCAGCTAACCTTGCAACCTATGAAAATAATAAGCCTGAGATTTGCTTAGCCTAGAAACCACCAGGTCAGAATTTATGCAAATACAAGCCATGGAGGGGACCCAAGTAGGCAGCAGAACCTGGCAGCTTCAGCCACACGGTTCTGATTTTAGTCAAGCATACTGGAAAAGAGTTATGGAACCTTCCTCAGTGGTTAAGGAAGGGCACTGAAGTCTGGCACTTAGCAAGGAAGTCCCTGCATGGAGGCTCAGAGAGGCCACTGCATGAAGCTGTGGAGGTGAGTCCTGGATTGTGAAGGAGATCCCAAGATATTGGAAGGGTGAGAGTCCTGGGCTACCTGCCAAGGAGAGCTGCTAACAGGGAGTGGAACTAGCCCAAGAGAGACAAGTGTATTACAGCCAATAAAGTTGAAAGGAGTTGGAGACCTGAAGAGTGCTTTGACATCAGATGCAGGTGCATGCAGAGTTTGGAGCTTGTCCTGCTGGGCTGTGGACTTGCTTTGGTCCAGTATTTCATCACTATGAATATGCCCTTTCCTTCCTTTTGGAATGGTAATGTATATTCTGTGCCATTGTATGTTGGAAGTATACAATTTGCCTTTTGATTTTACAGTGGGTTACAATTAGATTGTCTTGAGTCTCAAAAGAGACTGTATTGATTGAGACTATAAAAGACTATGGGGTCTTATGAAGTTGAACTAAATGCAGTTTGCCTTTTGATACCATTACAAGTTTATGGGAGCCAGGGAGTGGAATGTGATTCAAATGAGAATAGACCCCCACTAACCCAAACGTATGCATACTTAAGTCTCCAGTTGATAAACTGTTTGGAAAGATCTAGGTGTGTCACTGGAGTGGGCTTTGAGGTTCCAAAAGCTCAAACCAGACCCAGTCTCTCTTTGCCTGCTTTCTGATGATCAGGATGTACTGATCATCTACTGCTTCAGCAACATTCTTGTTTGCTTTTCACTATAAAGTGGTGTACGCCTTTAATCCCAACATTCTAATCCCAGCATTCAGGGAGGCAGAGGCTGGTGGATCTCTGTAAATTCAAGGCCAGCTTGGTCTACAGAGCAAGTTCCTGGACAGCTAGGGCTCTTACACAGAGAAATCCTGTCTTGAAAGGAAAAAAGAGTTCCTTTAGTCATGATGTCTCTTCATAATCTTTAATTTCTCTTCCTTCCTTGCTGAATTGGTTAGAGTTTTCGGGAGCAGAATTGATGCTGTTTCTTTCTCTCATCATGTTTTTGAACTTGTTTGGAGGAAATGGCACCCAGCAGCACCTCACCATCATATTTTTTGAGACATAAATATTTATTTACGTTGAATTTATCATGAAATCACTAGTAACTGATAACTCTATGTAACTTACGTTGAAGAAAACGCCTGTTCTACTTTACTAAGAATTTCTGTCGGGGGGAGGGGAATTTTTTGTTTTTACCAAATACTTTTTTTTTTTAATCGAGATAACCACCAACTTTCCGTTTTATATTTATGTGGTTTATTTTAACGGAAGCTCTGAGTATTAGAGTAAACTGGTCTCCTAAAACAAGCCCATCAGTTCACGACATGATATCTTATTAGACATGTTAAGATTCAAGCTGCAGCCAGACAGTGGTGGCGCATGCCTTTAATCCCAGCACTCGGGAGGCAGAGGCAGGCAGATTTCTGTGAGTTCGAGGCCAGCCTGATCTACAAGAGCTAGTTCCAGGACAGAGCCACAGAGAAACCCTGTCTTGAAAAACCAAAAAGATTCAAGCTGCAAATAGTTTGCTGAGTTTTTAAGATCATAATTATTAACACACATTAATGGGTTTCACAATGACACATATTTTTCAAGATTTGGGGGATTGTATTCATACTGGTTGATTTCTTGTTATTGCCAGGTTTTGCTAAAGTGCCATGCAAGCTTTATAAGACAGGTTGGGAAGTGTTATTATTTTTATTCATGTATGTGTGTATGACTCTGCAAGAATGTGCCATGTATGTGTGAAAGTCCAACTGAGACTAAAAGAATATAATTGGCAGTTTCTCTCCTGCCTGCCAGTTCCCTAACAACCACTCTGAGGCTTAACATTAACTACTGTTTGGCTTATCAACTCAGGCTTATTATTAACTAGCTCTTACAACTTAAATTAACCCATTCCATTTAACCTGTATACTGCCATGTGCCCTATGATTTACTGGTAATGTTCTGGCAATTTACTCATTTGGCAGTTGCTGGTGTCTCCCTGACTCTACACCCTCTTTCTCCCTGTATTTGTTTGGATTTCCCACCTGGCTATATTCTGTCCTGCTACTGGCCAAAGCAGCTTCTTTATTAACCAATGGTAATAAAACATATTCACAGCATAGAGAGGGGCATCCTACATCAGAAGATGGTTAGGTTCCTTGGAACTGGAGTTACAAGTAGTTGTGAGCCACTGTGCTGGGTGTTGGGAACAGAACATGGATCATATGCAAGGGCAGCAAGAGCTCATAATTGCTGAACAACCTTTCCAACTCCTGTCTTTTTATATGTATCTGTAAGGTTATAAATAGATGTTAATGTCTTTGTAGTTTAGATCACTACTAAAACAATCTAACCTAGAAATTTAAGGTGTTTCAATACAAATTCATTTTCTTGAATATTTTCTATTTTTCTGTCAGTTGAGCTAAAATTTTCATCTAAGCCTTTACATTTACTAGCATAAAGTTACTTATCTTCTTGTCCTTCAACAAGAGTCATACTTCTCTCTGAAGTATGGCAGGCATCAGGTCTTTTCACTCCTTAACATAATAGTTTGTATTACTACCCCTTTCAGGGTCACAGTACAAGTCACCAGACTTGGATACAAACATTTAAAGACAATACTCAACTATTCCAATTGTCTTCTAAAGCATTTATTTCCCTCTAGCACCATCACAAACCACATGTATTTATCTCGGCTCTATACTCGCACCCTTAGTACTATTGTTTCCTTTATCTTTACTGATAAAGTCTTTCTAGACACATAAACTTTTAATCTTTTCATCAAGAGGATACTTACTTTCTGCTGTTTCTTTCTACTTTGATAAAAATACTTATTCCACTCTCTGAACCAGCTTGCTTTTGTGTATGAAGGCCAGAGGATAACTCTGAACCAGTTTGCTTTTGAGTATGAAGGCCAGCAAATGGGTGGCATTTTCCATGTGCTGTCCATTTCCTCTGGCCTGGAACTTGCCAAGTAGGTTAAATTAACTGACCAGTGATTCCCCAAGCCCTTCTCTGCATCCCCAGTGCTGGGATTACAGGCCCATACCACCACATCGAGTTAGTTTATTATGCAAACTTTCTGTGTCTCCTATTCAGATCTTCTTGAAAGCTTACTGAGATATTCTTCACAGGCCAATTTGTGTGATATCTTTCGTTCTCAACTTCGAACTATTTGAGTGTTTCCTGTTTGTTCTACCAGTTACTAAAACTATAGTAGTAGTGCACTATGGGGATAAGGTTTTCTCTCTATGTCTTTTTAGGTCTAGTAACTTTCGAGTTTTGTGTTGGACTTATTTTTAAGACATAAATATTTCTGTTGAATTTATCATGAAAGCACTAATAGCCTTCATTATCTCTAGTGACACTGAAGTTTACAGCTTCACCTAGCATTGTCAACCCAGGCCTCATTTGATTAATGTGTACATGACATAGTTTTCCCATTTTTGTATTCATCTGCTTTTCTTTTTTATTTAACTAAAACTTTGTTTGCATATGGGTGTTTTCCCTACATGCATACCTGTGTACCACTGTGTGCCTGGTTCCTACAGAGGCCAAAGAGGGTGTGGATCCCTGAGACTGGAGCTTCAGATGATTATTATCCACCTCATGGATGCTGGGAATTGAACCCAGATCCTCTGGAAGAGCAGCCAGTGCTTTTAAATGCTAAGTCATCTCTCTAGTCACACCCGACTGTGTTCCTAAATTTAAAATGTCTTTATATTCAATATGTAAATTTCTGAGTTTTCTCTACCTGTCCCCACCCCCCCTTAATTTATTGAGATGGGGCCTCAGTATGTATGTCTTACTACCCTAAAACTTACTAAGTAGACCAGTATGATCTTCAACTTGGTTGATACTTCTGCTTGCCAACTGCTGGAATGATATAATTTCAATGTTTGTTTCTTTTACATTTACTATGGTTTTTGACAAAAATCAGGTGGTTGCAACCTGTCATGTGGGTGCTAGGAATCAAACCTCTGAAGAGCAGCCCCGCTCTCAATTTTCTGAGCTCAGATGTGTCTTTATTTTTGCTTTTAGTGGTGAAGGACAGCCTTAGTATATTTGGAATTCTAGGTAAGCATCCTTTTCTTTTGCCGTTCTAAAAAAGCCATTCTGTTTGGGCTTTAGTAGTTTAGGTGACAGACTGCTGTTACTTGACTGGCATTACTTCTAAGCTCTGGTAGCATTCTTGTTTTTTGTTTTGTCTATTTTGTTGGTTGGTTTTGTTTTTTAAGTCAGGATCACATCATGCTGCCTTGGCTGGCCTCAAACTCAGAATTTAACAAGTGGAGAAATTTTCAAGTGGTTCAACTGTCAGCTAAGTGAGATAAACCACTTTACCAATGGTAGGTCAATTATGTTTGACTGGAATAATCTGTAACAATATCCTGAGACAAAAATTTTAAAGACTATTAGCCTGATTGAGGACACTGGGGATGATATGAACAATTTAAAAAAAATGAGAGTGAGATGATTTTTAGTGGTTGATTTTTGGAGACAGGGTTTCTCTGTGTAGCCCTTGGCTGTCCTAGAACTCACTTTGTAGACCAGGTTGGTCTCGAACTCATAGAGACCCGCCTGCCTCTCTGTCTCCCAAGTACTGGGACTAAAGGTGTGTGCTACCACTTAGATTTACAATTCCTTTGTAATTTGTTTTTTAACATGTTATTATGTTACATATTGATTATTTCCAAATATAGAGCTAGGTGGAAGCTGCTTAGTCACACAGTAAATGGGTTTTGATATGGAAATTGCTTTTGCACTTAAGGCTGAAGGAACTATAGTGAATTGGAAAATGATTTGCTGAAGGTTTATGAGAATAAAGACCTTGTTTATTTTAACTTTTGATAGCATGGGAAACAAAAGTGCTACTGTCAAAATGACTTACACTATGTTTACAAACTGTAGTGGGGCATTCTTACAATTTTAAGTTGAACTTATTACGTAGCATTAAGTGCTGGGTAGTGAGGTCACATGTACACCTGTATTCAGACACTCTGTAGTCTGACACGGGAGCATCTTGAAGTTGAAGTGAGCATGGATTACATATCAAGACCCTAACACTATCCTGTACTCAATAATGATTAAGAAGAGTAATTTTCATGGGTTGAAGAGCTTAGCAGTTATGGCCATGTGCTGCTTGGTCTTGCAGAAGATCTGCTTGGTTCCTAGCATCCAGCTTGCTGTACTAGCAGTGCTAAGGGTCCCATACCTCTGGCTCCCATGGTACCTACACTCATGTGCTCATAGCTACACAGACACAAGTATACACATAATTTTAAAAATTTAATAATTTTCATTCAGAAAAATTTTATCATTAAACAAAATCAAAGTTACAATCTATTACTGATACAATCACAAAACTAAAACTGAATGAGATCATGAAAGCAAATGAAGTTGGTTATTGATATTCCTGGTTTGAAAACATGTTAAGGTACCTTTTCTGTAGAACATCTGTATCAAAGACTTTAAAGACAGCTAAGGTTTTTTTCTCCCCCCTGTTTATGTGTATTTTCACTACCAGTTGTACCATTCAGCAGATTCTGCTATAGGTTATGCTGAATTGTTTTTTCTCAGCTTCTTTAAAACATTTTTGCCTGTATTTCCACAATGGCTATCCTACAAGCTAACTTTGGAGTCACTCTGGTTTGAATACTTGCTCCTCCAACCAATTATCATGTTAGTAACACGTGTCACCTAGTCAAGGGTAAGAAAAACCACTCAAAGGGGCTAGAGAGATGGCTCAGAGGTTAAGAGTACTAACTGCTCTCTTCTAGAGGTCCTGAGTTCAATTCTGAGCAACCACATAATGACTCACACCCATCTGTAATGAGATCTGGTGTTCTATTGTGCAGGCAGAACACTGCATACAAAATAAATAAATCTTTAAAAAAATAAAATTAAGGGGCTAGAGAGATGGCTCAGAGGTTAAGAGCATTGCCTGCTCTCCCAAAGGTCCTGAGTTCAATTCCCAGCAACCACATGGTGGCGCACAACCATCTGTAATGGGGTCTGGTGCCCTCTTCCGGCCTGCTGGCATATACACAGACAGAATATTGTATACATAATAAATAAATATTAAAAAAGAAATTAAAAAAGGGTCTTGGGTTTCTTTGGGAACACCTTTTAAAAGAAAAAATAAAAAAAAAGCCACTCAAGGCTGGGAGTGGTGGCACACGCCTTTAATACCAACACTTGGGAGACAGAGATAGGTAGACCACTGAGTTCAGGGCAAGCCTGGCCTACAAAGTGAGTTATGGGACAGCCAGAGCTATTATACAGAGAACTCCTGTCTCCAAAAAGTATAAATGTGTTCTAAGTAATGAATACGCTCAATTAAAATCATATACTTAGCCAGGTGGTGGTGGAGCACACCTTTAATCCCAGCACTTGGCAGACAGTGGCAGGCGGGTCTCTGAGTTCAAGCACAGCCTGGTCTACAGAGCGAGTTCCAGGACAGTCAAGGGCTGTTACACAGAGAAACCCTGTCTCCAAAAATAAAAACCCACTAAAAATCATCTCACTCTCATTGAAACCAGCCTGTTCAGGACAGGCTCCAAAGCTACAGAGAAACCCTGCCTCAAAAAGCAAAAACAGGCAAACAAAAAGATCATATACTTACAGACTACTGCTAGCATCTGGCAGCTCTTATCTGTGTGAAAGGGCATCTTTCAAGATTAAATTCACAAAATCTCATTACAGATCAGTATCAACAGATGAGTACTTACAATCAAATTTTATGACCAACATTGAAACCGCTTACTTGAATCTTAAGTAAAATGTTGAATTCTCTCCAAAAGAATGCCATCCCAGTAATTACAAAAAACAAACAAACAAACCTGCCAAATTGTACTCACTACTGTACAATTGTTTGAAAAAATTTTCAATACAGGTTTGTCTTTTAAACTAAAAAGGACCTGTGATGTGTCTCTGTGGAATCTTACACGAACACTAACGTTTATCTTTCACTAACCATCACCTATATTTTCTCCAAGTTACTCTCTAAAACAGAAAGGACAGCAAGAAAACAAAAAGAACCCAATTCTATCAGCTTTACATGTGTGTCTCACAAAACCTTAGTAATCTTCACTAACTACTGATACTTTTCTCTTCCATTTATGCCACTCCCCTCTTCGCCCCATCACTAACTAACGCCAGCTAATCTAGATTCCTAAATTCTGTATAGCTGCTCCCTCTGAGCACAAAGGTGCAACCAAAAGTAAAACTTTACAGTATTTTTCATGAATCCTCAAAGAGATCTGTGATACACTGGTAAGTAAAAGCCATGCCCCTGTACACTAGCAAACAGTGTAGTACAAAGAGTAAAGAATGTTGATAAACAGGTTGGGATGAAATAGTTCAGGAATAAAGAAGTACCCAGTTCAAAGCATGAACTCCTGTATTATTCTGACATCTGTATTGAGGGGACAAAAACAATATGCTTAAAACGGTTGGCACTTTGACACACACCAGGTCAGAGCTATCAACTACTGAGAATCCTGTGTGTTCACTGCCATGTAATTCAGTAAAACATTGTGATAAAACCAGTAAGAATGATCAATTAAGCCCAGCTCTTGCAATTACGTCTTTAATCATCCATGAGAAAAGGCAAAGTATCCAAACATATGTCTGCTGCAATACAACACAGTAATTGTCTCAAAGAAAAGCACAAGACTGACAAACTATTGCTACCAGACTTACATAATTAACAGATACTCTCAAAAACAAAAAAACAACACCCTGCCATTTCAAAGAAAATAGTTCTTTCGTAGCCAATGATTAAAATTCAAGATTTCCGTGTAAAATTTTAAATACTGGAAACTTTGTATCTATTCTCAGAGATCAACCAGTCTTAAGGTCTCTTTTGATGAGACTTCCATGGTTAACAAATAGAATTCTTGGATCTGTTGACATTTAATCAACTATATAATTCAGCTGAACCATTTTCCAAATGACCAATGTCTATCACCAAGTCATGCATAGGACTTCTCTATATCTTTACGGATCTTACTTTGTCTAGAGAAAATAAGACCCAAAATGGTTATTTACATATAGTTACGACAGAAGTGGTTTGTCCAGAGGTTAGTTATAATTTGTGCATGACCAAAACTAAATCCCAGGAGACTCAAGAATCCAAACATACCCTGACTAAACCATTTCTTGCCTACTGACACTGAAACTAATTCTGAAACTTCAGTTTCAGAAATACTCAATGGCAGTTTAGTCATATAAAAATACCTTGATGTTTCTATTTACTGGCATGAGTGTGCCATTGTGGCCAATGAGAACTAGTCTGTTAAGTGATAAATGTAGGGTATGGTGACATACACTTGTAATTCTAGTTACTTGAGAAACTAAGTCAGAAGATTCAAAATTCAAGGCCTGTTTCGGATACAGGGCAAGCTCAAGGCCAGAATATTCGGCTACTTTCTTAGCAACAATTTGTTAAAAACAGAAACTAAAAGGGCTAGAGAAGTAGGGCATTTGCCTAGCATGCAAGCGTAAGGTCCTTAGTTCAATCCCTAGAACTTAAAAGGGGGGGGGTGTGTGTGTGTGTGTTAACAAAAATTTTTTTTGCTAGATGCAATTTAAGGTTTTCTTCATGAATAGAAACTTAAATACATTTCTAAATCCCAATCAATTCTTATCTTGAATTTAGAAACATCAGAAAACTTCCTGAGCTGGATTTAAGTAGTAAATTAAAAAATATGTATAGGTTGTTTTTCTTTACTTGCTGGAACTAATTAACAACGGGGTGGGGGTAATCTATGACTTAGTTTAAAAAAAATATGCACTATCTATGCATACAAGACTAAACTCTCATCTAGAATAGTCAAGAGAAGGAAGTCTACCTCCAATTAGCTACTTTCGAGCTTGCTTTTATTTTTAATGGGTCCTGCCTCATGCCCACATACAATAACAATGACTGATGCAGAGGTGGCCGAAGCAACTAGCCCTTCAACTTTTTTTTAAATTGTTGGGCCTGAATTTTAAGCAATTTTAACCAGTAAAGAAACTTTAAACAGTCTGCAAGTTTTTCAAAACGCTAAACAGAGTTATCATTTGACAAGGCAATTCCATTCCCAACAATACACCCAAGGGGACTGAAAGTCTAGGTCCCTGCAAAAACCTGAACCCAGAAGTTGACAGCAGTATTGTCCACATGGTCAAAAGGGAAAACAACCGAAATAGCCATCAAACAGTGACTACTTCTGAAAATTGGTACATAGACACAATGGAGTATTATCTAGCCATGAAAGGAATGAAGCACTAATACATTTTACTTAAGAAACTTAACATTAAAGAGGCCCAGGAGTCTTTGATCCAGCAGCATCTCTGTGAGTTTGAGGCCAGCTAAGGCTACATAGTGACAACTTGTCTCAAAACTTTTTTTAAAGAAGGAAAGAAACTAGTTACAAAAGACCACATCATATACACTTTCATTTACATAAAATGTGCACAAACATGCAAATCCATGGAGACAGATGAAGGGGAAAAAGAGAACAGGGCTTTTTTGGGATATGTGTGTGAAAATACTCTAAAACTGACTGTGGTGACAGCTGCAAAACACTGTGGACACACTAAAAATCACTAACACGCCAGCAATAGGCAAGCCCTATGGTACATGAATTGCATCCATAAAGCTATCATTAAAAGCCAAGGTTTGGTGCTGGAGACATGGCTCAGCGGTTAAAAGCGCTGGCTGCTATTCTAGAAAACTCAGGTTCGATTCCCAGCACCCACAAGGTAACTCACATCTGTAATCCCAGTTATAGGGATCTTCTGGCCTCCGAGGGCACCATTTGATTCTCCTCCCCAATGCATAGTAGTTCTTTCTACTTATCCCTTCTGACTTCTTCCAAAATAAACAGCATTTATAATGGGACCTAAAGCCCCTAGTGGATTCTTACTTCCCCTCAAATACCTAGAGAACAACTAATTTAAGCAAAAACCCTTTACTGGGCTTTCTAGCTTACCTATACAAACTAGTCTTAATTTAAATAACCAATCAGTTAGGATAAATCACAAGAATATTGTGAGCTATGCTACAGGATCACTACAGGTGACAACAGTAGTTGTTTTTCATTTTAAAACTTAAAGCAGGTAAATTAGCGCGTTGAGATGTTGAGTTGAGAAAGGAACTCCATGGCGAAAAGTGTAGGGTCCAAACATTTAAAGGGAACATGTCTGCTTGTCCGTTTGTCCATTCCCCTCCTCTCCTTTATCACAGAAGCAGCAGCTACTCTCGCTACAAGATAGAGCTAGCGTTTTTGTCTCTTGGTTTTCAGTATAAAGTGTGGATAAAGCCTGGAGCAGAGCAGTCCTTCTTGTATGGAAACCACGTGTTGAAATCCGGTCTGGGTCGAATCACTGAAAACACTTCTCAGTACCAGGGAGTAGTGGTTTACTCCATGGCGGACATTCCTTTGGGTTTCGGGGTAGCAGCAAAGTCTACTCAAGACTGCAGAAAAGTGGACCCCATGGCAATTGTGGTGTTTCATCAAGCAGATATTGGGGAATATGTGCGTCATGAAGAGACACTGACTTAGGATGGTCATCCCAGGACCTTTTTGCCGTGTGAAAGGACTTAGCTTTGTTTCCTGTGTGTGCAGACATCATCATGTTAA
>PVIU01007689.1:0-89738 GCA_004026605.1 Ondatra zibethicus
CTAGCATCTCTTCAAATGCCCTATGTCTCCATTAATCTTGATTGTTGTGCCGGTTAGTGTCTGTCAGTTTGACACAAACCCAGACATACCTGGGAAGGGGAAATCTCCATGCAAGAATTTCTTCCCTCAGGGGCCTGCAGGCAAGTCTGTAGTGGCATTGTCTTGACTGTTGCCATCCCCGGGCAAATGTGCAGTCTGAATAGTCACACATGGAACATCAGTGAGACTTGTTACAGGTCAAACCAGAGCTCTAAGATTCTGGTTTAATGTGGTATTAAATACTCAGATAGGCTCTGTGCAGAAGCTATAATCCTCCGTCACAGCACTGACTTCCCTGGTTAGAAAGACGACACAGAAAAGGAAGGAGCGGGATGAAGATTTCATGGCAGATGATGGAGAAGTCTCCACCACACTGGGAAAGTTATCCATGCAGATGCCTTCAACACCTGCATGCTTTTACCTTAATGTCTTCAACAAGCAGACAGTTCTACAATCCAGAGGGACTCTCTTTAGCCGAGATGGGGAGGGGTATAGACCCAAGGTTCGTACTTTGCTACAGTATGAATGCTAAATAGGATTTGGTGTAACCCTGGTCAACAGAGTTCAAATGCACCTTTTCTTTGGTGCCAACTTTGCCAAAGACCCTAACTCTGAATTTTAGACTCCAGAATATCCATTCTACAGGCTAGGCTTTGAGATCCGCACAGTCAAACCCTTATACAAATCTGGTGGAAGGAAAAACCTGTAGTGGGTATTTTGCAGCTTAATTATATATTTTTAAAAGAGAAAGGTAATTTGGTAGTTTATGGAGAGTCACATAACCCTAATACCACAATTGCCAATTGTTTCCAGTCATACAAAGAGCCAATGATTCCTTGGATAATTCTTCTAGTGCCTATGCCCCAGAGATTCTTTTATAAGGTATCCTTCAGGAAACTGGTATACCCTCCAAGAAACATTTTTATCTGGGAAAGATTTAATGAACAACTATATACATGAGTAATACCATGTCTTATCTTAATAAGTGGACAATAAGAAGCCAACACAGGTTCAAGACTCCAGTGCTGTCATTTTACAGCAACAAGGGAACTGACTGTCAATCTTTATCTCTTCATTACACTGCAGAATAAGGAAGACTTTGTCAGCAGGCATGTGCCCTTCAAAAGTACCAACCTTTGGCAGAACAATCCTTACCCAGCTTGGCTTACATTAAACAAGCTGATGATCAGAAACTTCCCGATCATTAGTACAGTTACTGACTCTACCATGGGGCTGGTGTTGGTGCATAGCAAGCATCTCCAAACTCCTCTGCAGAACTCTCTGGACTGCTGACTCAGCTGGGGATGTGTATGTGATAGTCAATATTTCCTGCTGCTCCTGAGTACATTGGTGTGATGTGGCAACTCAGTTACAAGAAAGTAACAAACCATCTACTTGGCTAAAACAATCTCCTCTCCGGGCTTGTTCTTCGATTTGCTTCATTGCTGTTGGTTTGGTTCAGGGGCTTTGCTGGTGGGACTCCATAGTTGAAGGGCATTTCATGTTCCTGAAAGACAGCATCATAGTCTCCCTGACAAACTCTGTCTCTTTGGGAGTCTAAAGTGGTTGTACATGGCCACCCACAGTGTGGAAAATAGTCTCACTCCAGTCTGAATGACCAAAACAAGAAGAACAACAAAAAGAATCCCCCAGTGAGCTGAGTGGATGCATCTCAACGAGACTTTGTGCACCGTCAGCCTAGAACTTAACTGTCCCAGCTGGTTCTTCAGCAATTCAGTGCTGCCGTAACATGAACATATATGAGCCTACACTTTCGGGCATGCAGAAATGAGAAAGGAGAAGATAATCTAGGTCCCAGTGAAAGCAGCTCTGATGGACACAACCCGTCCACTGCCCAGGCCACTGCCCATCGACATGACTGCAGTTTGTGGCACTTTCACTTTGGAAGAAATAGAAAAGTAACTAGAAAACAAACCCTTGGCATGACTTTAGGGTGAAAAGTAGCCTCCAGGCTAACCTTCATCTTCAGACACTCTATAATCCTGCCCTAAGGACAGACATAGGGATCCAGGTCGCTCTTGGAGCTGTGTCTCTGAATGCAGATAGATAGAAAGATACAAGCATTTCATACATATGTCATCATGCTGGCATTAGAGGGCATTGCTAGTGAGCCCAGAGTTAGTACAATCCTCCAGTCTCCAAGATTCCCTGTAAACCTGGTACTTAACTAGACACTACCAGTGAACCCCTGGAAAAGAGGACATTAAATATATATTTGGCACTCACCCACATAATAAGGCTGGCATTAGCCCACTGAATAGATAGTTTTCAGATGTTTCTGTATGTGTTTTGATAATTATTATGACAGCAGACATATATAACCCCAGGTACATATATAATTATTTGTACAATATATATATTTTAAGGGTAGCATCACCATACACTATTGTCAATTTTCTACTTGCGTGTTTTAATAATTACTGTGATTTAATGCCCATATATAATTTTACACACATATAATTACATAGAATTAATATATAATATAAATACTGCTGTTCAACATGAGCCATATTTTTTTTAAATTACCCAGCCCCTGGTGGATTAGATTACAGGCTTGAACTAGTTTTCTTCCCTTGGCTGTGTGCACAGGGGCCTCTTGTCTTTGGCTCATGAGCCCGAGGCAGTCAAGGGTACCACAGCCGAACAACTTTGGCTCTAACGGATCGTAGAACAGCTTCACTTGGGACAGGTTACCAGACAGGCTTGTTAGCATGCCCTTCCCTCACTAGCTGCTGCCAAAAGTTCTTGTCAGGGTATCTTGTTCTGCACAAGATAAATCAGAGGTTGGAGCCTGGCCAGGCATGAGAATCCTGTGGAGTTGTCCCAAACGGGCCCCATGCAATTGTTTAAGGAGGTTGCCTGGCTGAGCTAGTCAGAATATTTAAGAGGCCCAGTAAGTGCTTTTGTCTAACCCATCTACCATCATGGCTCCTGGAGACCAAGGTTGAAGTGAGACTTGAGAGTACGGTTGTCAAGTTGCTTTCTTTAATGACTCAGATAATAGCAGGAAAGTCATATAGCAAAGGGTAGAATTACAATGCTCACCCTTGCTACAGCTGTCTGGGATCACTCTCTTCCTGCAGCTGGGCCTCTGGGTCTTTGGGGTGCTCCTATCCTAGAGGGAGCCCTGGTGCCCCCTTTCTCCTTCATCCTTCACTTCCCCCATCTTCTGCAACGGAGAGCTGAGTTTCAAAAGTCACTTCCAGCCAAGGTTTTCCTGTGTATGTGACACTGCCAGGCTAAGATTGATTTACCAAATAAATGGACATTAGAAATCCACAGAGTCAGATCAATCTTTAATGAAAAACCAACAAACGTTTAAAAAGCCACCATTAAGTAGCTCAGGGTTGAAGGCAGCTCCAGCTAATTGGTACCCATAGGCTTTCACTGGCTGCCAAGTTCCAGGGAACTGGCTGTCACCCCAGCTCCACCAAAGGAGGTCAGCGCTATGCAGGGCTGGGTTGCAAGTTACTAATTAGGGGGATGTGGGCGGTAGAGCGCCCCTATCCAAATGGACTTTCTTCTTCACATAGACATCGCCCTGAAACCTGTAACTTGCCCTGATCAGTAGCGGAGAAATTCCTAAGCGGTTTCTGTTCACGCTCCATAGCACACTGTCAACCGCCTCCCCGGTGACCAAGGGCCAGAAGTGAGGAAGCCACATTTGGGGTGAGAAGAGTATTCACAGTGGGTAGAGCAGTGTATAGTTGTGTATGAAATTGGACCTTTGGAAAGATAAAACAGAATGACTCCCTTTGCAAGCATTTAATTGTCAGTGTTTTTCCTAATTAACTTGTTTCCAACATTTTTTTCTCACCCCCTAGATACTCATTAGAAGTCCCTGGGCTGGGGGCTGGGTGCCCAACACAGGCTGCTCTCCAACAACTCTGGAGATGGAGTCTAAACATCGGTGATTATTGTCACACATCTTCCAAGATTCTCCAAGTGGAGCTGCTTAAAAACTCCTGCTCCACAGGAATAGACAGTTGCTTGATTTGTTTCATTTTTTTCTTTTTTAGGGTTTTGCTATATAGCCCAGCAAGGTTATTAATTTGCCATCCCACTTGCCTCATCTCCCTAAGGCTAGGATTGTAGACCCGTGACTTCTTCACCTGTCTCAATATAGTTGGTTCTTCTTCTTCTCCTCCTCCTTCTTCCATCTCTTCCTCCTTCCTCTTCTTCATTTTCGTGTGTGTGTGTGTGTGTGTGTGCGTGTGTGTGTGATATGCTCAGATGTCTGCATACATATGTCCACCTGTGGACATGCAGGTGTATGCTTCTGTGGAGAGTTCAGAGGCCAATGTCAGATGTCCATTGTTTTCCACCCTACTTTTCTGAGTCAGGCTCTCTCACTGAAACTAGAGCTTACCAGTTTGGCTAGATTGGCTGGCCAGCAAGCCCCCAAGGATCCTGCTATCTCTGCTTCCCCGGTGCTGGGAAGACAGACACATGCTGCCACACCCAACTTTTTAACGTGGATGCTGGAGATCTGAATTCAGGTCCTTAGACTTATGGAACAAGCATTTTATCTACTGAGTCATCTCTCCAGTCCAAGGTGCTTTTTTATGGAACAGTTTTACGAATATGTAACCAAAACGGTAAAAGCACCATATAGGACGCTGAAAAGGCCTTATTCTTGTAGTCTCCAGTTTGTCTTCATGGTTTTGAATACATCCATTCATGGAGAAGTTTTTGTCTGCAAAACACATATTTTTCTCAGCGACATGTATTAGTCTGCAAGAGTTGCCATGACCAAGTACCACAGACTGGACAGCTTAAACCACAGAAAGAGATTTTCTTAGTTCCGTGGGCCTGAAGTCCAAGCAAGATCAAGTTGTCTCTCCTGTAGCCTCTCCCCTTAGCAAGCAGATGGCTTCATTTTCCCTATGTTCTCACAGGATCCTCCCTCTGTGCATTTGTGCCCTGGACACCTCCATTCATTGGGAGTCATATTTGGATTAGGGCCCATGAATATGAGCTCATTTTGCATCAATTACCTCTTTAAGGAACCCTGACTCCTTCAAGTAATTGCATTCCGGGATTCTGGGGGTTAGGATGTCAACATACGAGATGGAAAGAGGCACAAAATTCAGTCCGTAACAGGTGTTTGGAAATTATAGTAGATATTTTTTAAATGATGGTAGGGGGAAGTTATAATAATACTACTTTAAGGCAAGTTTATTTAATTAAAAAAAAAGGAATTGAGAACAAACAGAAGTTGCCCGTGCATGTGTAATATAAAAGTCTTGAAGCACAGCCCATCATGATGGGAAATGGTGCCAGAGGGAAAAAGTCCTAGGGCTTACTGAAACTCACTCCAGTACATCCTTGTAAAGATGCCCTTGGTCATCTGCCCATCTGGGCTCTCAAGTGTCTCCCTTGTCCAAGTTGGCCCAGGCAGCCCAGGTGGCTCTAAGACCATGGTGTCAGAGATCGCCCTTTCCTAAAAGGTCGTTCCTCTCTTGGCATGGCAGGTGTTCATGAATTTACAGTCAGTTAAAAGTGGATAGGTTCTAGAATTCTAAATGTAAGTTAAAACACCATATTTTTTCACCTGAATAATTCATTCTCAGGGCTGGGAAGATAGGACCTAAGTCCAATCCCCAGAATCCACATTAAAATGTAGGGAGTGGTGGCGTGTGCGTGTAATCCCAGAGCTAGGGGTGCAGAGCTGGGAATCATCCCTGTGACTTGTTGGCCAGGATGCCTAGACTGGCAATCACCAGCCAGACGAGAGACTTTATCTTTAGAAACAAGGCTAATGGTAGCTGAAGAGGAACAAACACAGAAGATGGACCATGTACATGTACACCTGTGTGCTCCTATACATACACAAGCATATACAAATGAATAACTCTGTAAATATGTGACTCCTGGGAAATAGCACCCCTGTGGGCTTGAACTGATGCACTGCTGAACTTCTTGTGAAATTGGATGCTCCCAGAGAAGAGAAGGTAAGGAAGATGGAAGCACATCAGAGAGGAAAATGCCAAGTGTGTGGGCATGTGTGTAACGTGTGCTTGTGTGTGTGCATGTATGGTATTCACTTTTTGTATGGCATACAAGTGTGGGAGTGTGTACAGGAGTTCAAAGAAAAGAAAATAAGGATGCAGAGGAGTGAAACTCTTGTCGACTGTCCTGGATAAGGACCATCACTACCTGAGGTGTGGATTTAAAAGACCTGTCTGGAGGGGACTGGAGAGGAGGCTCAGCAGATAAGAGCACTAACTTCTCTTCTAGAGGACCCAGGTTCAATACCCAACACTTACACTGCAGCTCACAACAATCTGTAACTCCAAATCCAGAGGATCCAAGGCCCTCTCCTGGCCTTGTCAGCACCAGGTATGCAAGTGGTACACAGACATGCAGAGGGAAAAATGCCCATGTACACAAAATAAAATAAATTAATCTAAGTGAAAATTAAAAAGAACCTGTCTAGAGAGAGTTGATACGATGTGTGATGATTCCAATGAGGGTGACCCCCATTCAGCCATGTATCTGAGTACTTGGCCATCAGTTAGTGGAACTGTTTGGGAAGGATTGAGAGTATGGCCTTGTTGGAGTAGGCATGACCTTGTTGGAGGAGGTGAGTCCCTGGCTGTGGGTTTTGAGGTTTCAAAAACCCACGTCAGGCCCAGTCTCTCTCTCTCTCTCTCTCTCTCTCTCTCTCTCTCTCTCTCTCTCTCTCTCTCTCTCTCTCTCTCTCTCTTCATGCAGATCAGGATGTAGAGCTGTCAGCTGCTGCTCCAGCACCAGGCCTGTTTGCTCACTGCCATGATGCTCATGGACTAAGCCTCTAAAACTGTGATTAACTTCTTTCTTTTCTAAGCAGTGGCTTCACAGCAGTAGGGAGGAACGAAGACACGGTGAGCCTGAGCTTGGACAAGTGAATCTCCCAGTCCCACAGCTTCCACTTCAGTAAAGACAAAGGTGATTGTCATGTGTGTAAAGTTCATGTCCCTTTCCTGTCACTGTCCCATTCCTTCAAGGGTTGGTTTCTGAGAAGCCATGTGTACCACGTTGTGCAGAGAACCATGGGAAACGCTGAAACGCACCAGACGTCATCACTACTCTCAATGGGCTTAGACAGGAGTGCATGTTGTCTAGGGAAGTGAGGCTGGACGTGAGTGCAGTACCAAGAGGATTTTAGTCAGTGATAATCTACCCCACAGGGAAAACAGTCGCGGGTGAGCCGGACTCACCTTGGTTTGCACAGACATGGCCAAGGGTTCTGGTCGGTGATAAATTGGCCCTCTTGTCTGGGCCTACACCAAGGCAGGATGCTGTGATGGCAGAGCAGGGGAACAATGCCACTCCTCTCAGGGCCTGGAAGCAGAAAAGAGGAGGAAGAGGGCAGTTTCTCACAGACTCCTTCAAAGGTACACCCGCAATGACCCGAGAGTCTAGACCCAAAACTATAGCACATGGTCCATGTAAAATCTACCGCAGGAGTTAGCCATGTCAAGCCTGTTTGTGCTTGCTAACTGGAGCTGAATGAAGACAGGTTTCCACTCTCCCTGTAGAGACTGGGAAACGGGCCTGGTTTTTATTGTTGTATCGAGTGAGGAGAAAATGTGTTCAGCAGTCTTGGGATTTCTAAGGCAAGGGGTCTAGGGTCATTTCTAGGATGGGTTTGAAAGAGTTAGAGACCATTCAAGACGTTAGAGGCCACAGTTGAGGCCTAGATAAGAAGAAGGTTCAAAGAACACGCCTAGATGTTGATCAAGGAGAGTATTTGCCAATATGCTGGTTCAAAGATAACCCACTGTGAAGGTTACAGAGCAATGCAAAGGCTGTGTTCAGGTGATGTGAGTTCAGTCATCCCTGAAGACTGGCCTCACAGCAAGAAAAACTTCCAACATGGAAGGGGTGGAACGGGTACTAATAAAGAATCAGGCCCAACCATTTTTTTTTGTTTGTTTGTTTGTTCGCTTGTTGGTTTTGCTTGATTTGTCTTAGATTGCATTTATCAGATGTAGGATTCAGTAGGGGAAAAAGTCACTGAACACATTTATAATAAGGAGTGAGTCAAATTTCGGCCAATCGCTCACCCTCTAACAGGACTTTCTTTCAGGCCTAAGCCCACTCCAAACCAGCAGGCAAACAAGCCTATGACTTCACAAGCAACTCACACTGCGACCACTGTCCACGGGAAACTAGATCCTGGCGAGGCACACAGTAATTTAACAGGGGCCAGTTTGGGCCTCAATAAAACCTGGTCATTACAGAACATGGGAGACCTGATTCCTCCTTCAACAACCTGCCCTGGGTAGCTAAAACTGGTCTCCTGAATTAGACATTGGTGAGCAGAGAAAACAGCATGGACTATGGGACTTCCAAAAGTCTTTTCTTGCTTACCAGCAAAGTAGGCCAAAAACAGCAACCAGAGTAGACTAGAATTTATAAAAGCTATCTAGATTCTACCTCAGGAATGTGAAGGGAACTGAAGTCTCTCCTAAGCAGTATCTTTATGTGCAATTTGCCTTTAAAAAAATACAGTTGAGTTTAGGTCACTGTTCCTTTTCTACAGTGTTTTTTTCCCCTTGAATCGGGGTCTTGCTACATAGCTAAGCCTGGCTTTAAACCCATGGTCCTTCTGTCTCTACATCCCTAGTGCTGGGATTAAGCATGAGTGGCCATGAATGACTCCTTCATCTTCTAAGCCAGTCTCAGAAAGAGACACATTTTCTTTTATTTGTGGTTTCTAAATTTTGGATAGTCTGTGAAATCAGGTCCGTGTATCTGATGCTAAGTAGATATAAAATTGAGGGACTAAAGTGGGTAGATAGGAAGGGTGTTGAAAAGGATGGGGGAGAAGGGCGAGTGTGGTGATATGCCCAACATACAATGCATACCTGTGGGAAATCATAAACAAGTAAGAATAGAAGGCTTTTACATTTAAAAAGCTGTGAGAGTTTTTTTAAAAAGCCAAGAATACGGGATGTTGTTGAGGTTTGAGTGTGGCTTAAGTGTGTTCCCCAAACTGTCATGCTCTGAGCCCCCTTGCATGACAGTATTAAGAGGTGGTAGGACCTCTGGGGCGGGGTGGGGGGGCTTGTGGAAGTGGGTAGGTTTTTGGGAAGGGTGCTGCCCTCAAAGGAGGTTATGTCATCTGTTTGGAGAGGCTACTGAATTCTTGCAAGAGCTAACGGTGATAAATGCTTGAGCCTGACCCCAAGGATCATGCTGTGCCCTCTTCTTTCCCTTGCTCTCTCTCTCTCTCTCTTTCTCTCACTCCTGCAATGATGCCACCCATAAAATACGCACCCCAACTGTGCCATGATTTTGGGTTTTCAGCCCCCTAAACTATGAAGTAAATAAACTTTTGTTTGTTTGTTTTTCAAGATAGGATTTCTCTAGGTAGCCCTGGATGTCCTGGAGCTTGCTCCATAGACCAGTCTGGCCTTGAACTCACAGAGGTCCGCCTGCCTCTGTCTCCAGCATGCTGGAATTAAAGGCGTGCACCACCACTGCCTGGCACTCGGCTTTTCCTTATACATTACTATGTTACTCGACATTAATGGAAAGCCGGCTCCTAGAAACTCGGTGGAAATGAGAGCTCTTGAGCAAGGAAGGGTCCTTTCCTCACTCTTCCACCTCGGGTTTCCCTGCATGCGGGTGTAGTACTGACTTCTTTGGACCATAGAAAGTGTGAGCAAGCATAATCTGGCATCCTCGCCTTACTAGGAATGGCAGCTGCCACTTCATTGCATTGCTAGACCCACAAGTCGCCTGTCCCTGGTATTAGCCCCAGTGCCATTCCTGCCTTCTCTTTTCCTTTTATTAGTTGGGAAAATACTGCATTGCAGATGATTAAGTTCACTGTTTCAAGTAAGCTGAAGTAAATGCCCAGCCTTTGGCTAATGCTAACTAGATCTCATTGTTCATAACTCTAGCAGGCAAGCAATAGAAGGTGAATCATAAATGAACTGAAATATGGATGAGACTTGCTCTCTGCTCCTAGTCTTTGCCCTCTTCACTCTCAGTTTCATTTCTTAAGAAACACACAAGACATTAATATCTCCCTTCTGAAACCTCTGCATTCAATGAATTCTTATAGCTCTCTAGTGATAAAACCATCACACACACCACACTCATGCACGCACGCATGTACTCACCACACAAATGTGTCTGTCTAAATATTATGACCAAAACAAAATTGGAAAAAAAAGGATTTATTTTATGTACAGGTTACAATCCATCACTGAGGGAAGTCAGGGCAGGAACTCAAGGTAGAAGCCTGGAGGCAGAAACTGAAGCAGAGACCATGGAGGAATGCTGCCTACTTGCTTGTTCCTCTTGGCTTGTTCTGCTTTTCTGATACAACCCAGGCCCAATTTCCCAGAGACAGTACGGTCCACAGCAGGAAGGGCCCTCCCTCATCAACCAACAATCAAGAAAATGCCTGCATGCTCTTGTCCACAGGCCAGTCGGATGAAGGAAATTCTCAGCTAATATCCACTCTTCACTGATAAGTCAAGTTTTATGTCACACTGATAAAAAAATGTGATAACATCCTTCATTTTGGCTTTTCAACCAAGAAGCCCAAGAGGAAGAAGATGCAGATGACTAGAGAACACAGAAACAAGCCCTGCATGGATTTGATGGTGTCCATATGCTGGCCCAGAGGTACAGCCACAAACATCACAGGCCTGGAGACTCTGACTTCTGGTGGTTATCCAGAAAACCAGAAACTCACTGTTTAGGATTTCAAGAAACACTCTGGCTCTGGAGTTTTATGTAAGATGATTCAATTTTCCAACCCTGGTTCAGTTTTTTTGAAACATTGTGAGTACTGAATACAGATGTCTAAAGCTGTCTTTAGCTTCAGGATGCCAATTGAAATCCCTGTCACACTCCCAGATCCCATCTTAGTGGAACCTCCTATTTGCATTGGAATTCAGTCAGAGGGAACACTGGAGCCATTTTTGTGAAAGCCTGCCTGGTGGCCTTCAAAATTTAGAAACTCAACCCAGAGGTGTGGGTGCTGGTAGTTAACTTTAGTAAGTGCAGCTCAGAGTCACATGATGACTGTCAACCCTTCCCCAACCCACCAAAAGGATCTAGGGTATATACAGGTCTCTCTCTTCATCCACAGAGGTTGGTACTCACATCCAAAGATGCTCGTTTCTTACATAAGATAGAAGATTTCATGTAAATTACACATCCTCCCACATACTTCAAAATCATATTTAATTACTTATACTATTAATGCACTACAAATGCAAATACTATGGATGTGGGTTTTATGCTCTGTTGTTTAAGGGATAGTTACACTATAGTGTGCCCGTTCAGTGCAGAGGTGCTGCACAGCAATCTCCTCTCAGTTGGAAAATTCCATCTTGGAGAGAGACTCCTTAGGACCCAGGGAGAAAGCCAAACTAACAAGGCTCATGAAGCCAACAACTCACAAGTCTTGGGAAGCTCCTGAAACTTACAAGATTCAGATGGTGCCACTCCAAGCTTACATAAGTAGTAAGAACTACTGGGGAGAGGAAATTTCCTGGCTTGTCAAGTTGCCTGCAAGTCATGCAAGGAGCTCCAGGAATGCAGCTTTTGAGTCCTCACCCTTATTGAGGTGGGTTCTTTGATGATGTCTTTGCCTTTGAGTCACTCATGCTCCTTTAGGTAACCCCCACCCATACTCCTGTAAACACTCCCAAATAAACTCAGTGGCTTGGTAAGTTGGTCTTCTAGAGTAATGATTTCTTTGGTCTGCCATTGATGATGCATCTGGAATCAATAGATGTTTGTTCATGCCTCCCCAGGAAAAGTCAGGCAACAAGAAGCAACTAGTATAGGGAGGCATAGCATAAGAATGAGTTGGGAAGCCCCAGAGAAGCTAAGTAACAAGGAGGGCCCTAAGAAGGATACATGGATCTCACTGGGAATAGGAAATAGGTGAGATCTCCTGGGTAAACTGGAGGTGGGGGGGGGTAGAGGGAAGGGGTTGGGGGATGGGAACATGAGGGCATAGGATGATTTGAGTTGGGGGCAGGACAGAGGAGGAGAGTAATGAAAGAGATATCTTAATGGGGGGGTCATTATGGTGTTAGGGAGAAACCTGGTGCCAGGGAAACTCCCAGGAACTGGGATGACTTCCCTAATTGTCATCATAGAGCCTTCATCCAGTACCTGATGGAAGCAGATGCAGAGATCCACAGGCCTCCACCGTGCCAAGCTCCAGGAGCCCAGCTGCAGAGAGGGAGGAGGGATTATATGAGTAATGGACATCAAGATCACAATGGAGAAACCCATGGAGACAGCTGGCCTGAGCTTGTAGGAACTCGCAGACTCTGGACAGACAGCTAGGGCACCAGCATGGGACTGACCCAGGCCCTCTATATCTAGGTGGCAGTTGTGTAGCTTGGTCTGTCTGTGCAGCCTTTAGCAGTGGGACCAGGACCTGTCCCTGATGCATGAGCTGGCTCTTTAGAACCTATTTCCTATGGTGGGATGCCTGGCCCAGCCTTGATGAAAGGAGGAGGAGCTTGGTCCTGCCTTTACTTGATTTGCCATGCTTTGTTGAATCTCATGGGAGGCCTTACCCTGTCTGAATGGAGACAGGGGAGGGGGTGGATGGGGAGTGTTAAAGAGAGGTGGGGGAAGAAATGGGAAGAGAGGAGGGAGGGGAAACTATGGTTGGTATGTTAAATAAACGAATGAATGAGGGGCTGGAGAGATGGCTCAGCGGTTAAGAGCATTGCCTACTCTTCCAAAGGTCCTGAGTTCAATTCCCAGCAACCACATGGTGGCTCATAACCATCTGTAATGAGGTCTGGTGCCCTCTTCTGGCTTGAAGGCATACATGCAGTCAGAATATTATATACATAGTAAATTAAAAAAAAGAATGAATGAATGAATGAATAAAAAGAACGAGCTGCGAGATGAGTAACATTCAAAAGAATAATGGAGGGACAAGGAGCTGTGAAGTAGCCATGGTGGGCAGCTCTAAGATTTGTTTCATTCAGCTTGGCGTTTAGCAAGCAACACATTCAGAGTTGTACTTTTGTAGATACACACACACACACACACACACACACACACACACACACACACACACACGCACACACATCAGTGAGCTCTTGAGCTGTGGGTGTAGAACCTAAGCTTATGGACAGCCGACTCAACTCCCTCCCTAGAATAAAGCCAGCGGCAGTGCTAAGGTCAAAAATTAATCTGAAAAAGTGCTGCTTCTGCCTTTTGTATAACAAATGACATTTGAAGACTAGAAAAAACAGAATGGCGGGACCTCAGTAGAAGATGCTCTGATGTCAATAAACACTTCAAGTGCCAGAAGAGGCAGGGCTCCAGGTAGAGTAACAGGGGACACGGGAAAGGTCACAGGAAAGGTCACCCATCTCTCTTCCTCTGCTGGGAGAGGGTGGGTGGCTTCCACCACTAAGGAGGTACCAAGCTGAGCTTAGGACAGTCTACACTTCCCTTCTGGGGCAGATTTCGGGGAAATGGCTGTACAAGCCACACGAATAAGTTCTCATTCAACTCAGACATCAGTAGCAGTAACATATTACATAGGAAATGCAGGAAAATGGCTGCTCAGTCTGAGCGTTCTCTCCCAGCCTGGCTAGGCTTCTTATTTTTCCATCTTTTGTCCACTTCAGTCCTTAGAATCCTGCAACTCTTCAGCCACAACTCTTCTTCCTGCTTTGTCCATATGCAGAACACCAGGACTCACAGCAGAGTTTCAGCTTATTCTAACTCTCCAGTTACAATAGAGGGAAGCTAGGGACCACTTCAGCTTCTAAAGTAATACAGTCCAACAGAAACGATTGTGTCTGGCACAAATGTAACACACATTTTAGCAGCCATATGTTAACAAGCATAGGAAGAAGACAGTTTTTTCTTAATAACCTGTTTATCTGATCATATAAATTCAAAACATTATCATGTGATATGTATCACACCCAATATGTAATCAATCTCTGTCTGTCTATCTAATGTTTTTCAAGATAGGGTTTCTCCATATAGCCCTAGCTGTCTTGGAACTTCCTCTGTAGACCAGGCTGGCCTCAAAGTCACAGAGATTCACCTGCCTCAGCCTTCCAAGTGCTGGGATTAAAGGCATGTGCCATTACTTGGCTTATAATCAATATTTTTTAAAGTTACTAATGAGGTCTTTATATTTTTAAACTTTTTATATTGAGTTTGTGAAGTCTGGTGTGTATTTCATAGTCTCAGCTCACTTCAATTCAATCTGGCCACTTTTCAAGTCCTCCAGAGCAACATGTGGCCAGTGACTATTATTTAGGTGGTACACCTTGAGAATTTGAAGACAGAAACTTCTTGAACATACTGATCAAATTTCTTTGTCAATCAGGTAATGCATCTTTGCCTAAAATATCCTATCCTGGCATATTTGAATAAAAATTCAAAATATTCTTGACAAATTAAAATGGTTCATTGAATCCTGCAAACGAAAAGCCAACTATGCTAAATGCAGAATCCCATATTTAGACTTTCATAAGTCAATCACATAAATACAAAATGAGGAAGCTGGCTTGACAGTTCATGGGAATAATAAGAGAACTGTTTTAAAATTTACTTCCCTCTAATAAGAACTGCACTGTGATGTGTGTGTGTGTGTGTGTGTGTGTGTGTGTGTGTTTTAAACTGGCACAGTCCATGTAATAATCCAGAGCACAGGTCCTGACTGGGATCAGGAGGTGTGCTGGCTATGCTGGAGGCCGGGACTTAGAGCTATAAGTTCAATATTGCTGGATGAATAAGGAAAGACAGGACTCATCATTTTCCAGAATTCCTGCTTGAACGCAATACTTCTCATTAAGCTCTTTGCATAGAAGACTGTTCTACACATATAGACTACAGTTAGGACTCCTGAGCTGAATCACATAGTGATGAGCATGTGTATTGATAGTCTTATGTTTGCCAGGTAGGATGTGTAGTCAGTCCAGAACTGAGCTGATCGGAGCAATAAGAAAGATAAAATGGTTTCCACTGCTAGCCTCCCCAGCCTGAGCAGCTGGTAGGCAAATATCTAGAGCACAGAAATTTGAAGGGACATAAAGTTATTCTTTTTCTCAGCCCATATTATGTCTCCACAGAGAAGTGTGCTGGACTTCCAATGTAACAGTTGGGGATGGACTTTGACCAACTGGAATTTCTGATGAGGGGAGGAGAAAAAGTTAGGACAAGATGATAAGTTCCTGGCCTGCTATCTCAGAAGTGACAGTCAGGAACTTGAGATGGCCAGTCTAAGAGGGATGATCATTGTTGAAGGAGGCCACTTGGCTGCTTGTTTGTTTCCTGGCCGCCCAGACCCCTGAAATAATCACATAGAAACTGTATTAATTAAATCACTGCTTGGTCCATTAGCTCTAGCTCCTTATTGGCTAACTCTTACATATTAATTTAACCCATTTCTATTAATCTGCGTATCACCACGTGGCTATGGTTTATTGGCTAAAGTTCCGGCGTCTGTCTCTGGCAGGGCTACATGGCTTCTCTCTGACTCTGCCTCCTTTCTCCCAGCATTCCGTTTAGTTTTCCTCGCTTAGCTCTGTTCCCCTATAGCTCTGCTGTAGGCCTAAATCAGTTCCTTTATTAACCAATGATATTCACAGCATACAGAGGGGAATCCCACATCAGATAATTCTCAGGGAAAAGATGGAGTAGACTTCTTCAGCCTCTGGTTTGCTGGGTACTTGCTGGTATCCAACCACTGAAGTCAACACGGCCACCAACTACCCAGACCTCCAGGCTGACTGCCTCTAAGACATCAGTCATAAACAAGGCTCTTAGGCCATTTGCATTTCTCTCTAACTTGGCTACAAATTTTGGGGTTTGGAGAATTCTCTTACTTCAGTAACTTGTTCAGCCTTCAGAAAAATACTGTGTTAGTATCATAATTGATTATAAAGTATACAACTGGACAGTCAAATAAAGACTTACATAGCTTGAGACCCCAAGGAGTCTTAAGCACAAGATTGTCCTCTATAGAATTGATGCATACCACATGAATGTCTTTGTCCATTCAGAGGCTCCATGAGCTCAGTCAGTAGTCATTTTATTATTGACTTTTTATTGCTAGCCTTATTGATTAAATCCTCAACCACTAAGAACTGACATTGTAGGTTATCATTTGAGAGATTGTTGACTAGTGGGCATTTCCCTGCCTTCTCCATTGAACACCATATTAGTGTCAGGTGAACTAGAGCCCATAGACTAAATATAAGCTGGTTATTTGTATAGTCCAAGAATAGTTTTTATGCTCTTAGAGGGTAAGAAACAAAACCAAAGAAGAACATGTCTCTAGGATTATATAACTTCTTGGCAAAAAAAAAAATGGTTAAACTTAAAAAATGGTTAAATTCAAATATGTTTAATTTCTCCTTATAGATCCTGATATTCCAGACTGTAAAAATGAGACACATTATTTAAAAATATCCGACTAGGGCCTGGAGAGATAGATTAGCAGCTAAGACTGTGTACTACTCTTGCAGAGAACTCAGTTTTGGCTCTCAGCACCCACATGGCTGCTTACAACCAACTGTAACACCAGTTCAAGGAGACCCAGCGCCCTCTTCTGGCCTTGCTGGTATTAGTCATGAACATAGTATACAAGCATACATGCAGACAGAACACTCATACACCAAAAATGAAAGAAATAAACTCTTTTAAAAATTTTAAATCTCTGAGTAGATATGGAGCTGGCAGTGATTTTAGGTTTTTCAGGTACCCTCACCAGTATCAAAGTGACTACTATCTTGGTCCACAAGGGGGGACAGTACATGGTGTCAGTACTGCAGTTCCAATACATTGCTGGTGCTGACCTTTGCCAACTTCCTCAGGTATCTATTTCTCTCCTACAAGCAGAGTGAGATCCAGGGGAAGTGATAAGGTTGGCCCCAGACCATCTGACTAGTTGGAAATACAGAGAACATAACTCAAAGCAAGCTCAGAGCTCAATGCTTCTCTTTGTCTTCAGAAAATTCTAACTTAGTCCCAAGTTATAATCATTGGTACTTGCTCACCCAAGAGTTCCTTTACAAAGATGCAAATAATTAAACCTATGCAAATAAAGCAAGAGGCAACTTTATACCTTTGTAGATAGACACATTAGAATATCGGGTTCCCAAGAACCTTCGAGACATCACCAGTTTTTAATCGGTTCCACTTTATGAGTATAGAGGCGGGGAAATTGTTCTTCAGGGAGCAGATTGGCAACAGTGCTGTACTGTGTGACTCTGACACACATGACGCACATTAACATTGCCAGCCCCAAACATCACAGGACCTCTGCATTTCCAGGCCCAGTGGTTACTTCTTTGACCTCATCCCACTCAACCTTTCAAAGGCCTTCCACATAGTTGATGTTCTCACTTTTCCAGTTATCTGTGGTCCAGGCTTCCTGAACACCATACTGTTTGAAGATGTTGTATCACTACTACAAAGGAATTTCTTTGCCTTGTCTCTGAGTTCTACCTTATTATCTGACAAAGTGGGAGCCATAGACTGCATGTGGCTGGATTATCTGTATAGTCCAAGAATGTTCTTTATACCTTCAGAAGGCTGGGGAAAATCAATCAAGAGCATGTCTCTAGGACTGAATGATTCCTGGTAGAAAAGACATGACGACCTCTGATCTAGACACATACATACGTATCTCAAATGTAACTACAAATCTCAAATGTATCCCTGCAAAACCAGTTACTTTCTCATTCCTTCTCATTTCAGTAAGTGGTGTTTGCTTACCATTTGCTTACAGTTGCAAACCTAGAGGGGAGCCATGCAGCCTGTCTTTTACACTCCACACCTAACCCATCAACCCACTGTCTGATGCTCTAACTATATTCCAAACCAACCTCTTACCAATGCCACTTCTAAAATCCTCATCCATGACATAATCACCTCTGGTCCAGTCTTGTTGCCAGGGAGCCCTTATTTCCTTTCCCCTCATCTATTTGATTCACATCTGCCACAGTAATCTCATCATTGTATGAATGAGCTCCTATGTCTTGTCTATTGAAAGGCCGATGGTGGGTTCTCATTCCCTTGGAGTAAGCTCTCCATTCATGTCTCCTGTACCCACTCACCTCTTGTCTACACTGGAGCTTCTCACATCTGTCTTCTGCCCTTGGAACATACCAAGACTACCCATCTCATGGTTTTGACTTTTGTTTTTCTGCCATGAACTCCCCCTTGGTAGTCACATGGCTGTTCCTTAATATCACTTGGAGCTACTTTCAGTTGCCTGTTTGTGGTGGTTTGAATGAATGTCCCCCATAGGCCTAGACATTTGAATTCTTGGTCCCCAGTTAGTGGTGCTGTTTCGAAGGATTAGGAAGAATGGCCTTGTTGCAGGGAGGGCATCGCTGGGGGTAGACTATGAGGTTTCAAAGCCACATGCCTTTCCTAGTTCATTCTCTCTGCTTCCTACTTGTGGTTCAAGACATGAGTTCTCAGTGGCTGTTCTGGCCACCATTCTTTCTCTACCATCATAGACTCTGGAACCATAAAACCAAATAAACATGTTCTTCTATAAGTTGGCTAGGTCACAACATTTTGTCACAGCAATAGAAACAAAACTAATACAAGCCTCAGTCTTCCTAATGTGGAAGAATATTTTACATGTTTTACTAGACAATTATAAGCAGCACTAGAAACAGCCCCACTTGGCTTACAATAAGAGTCCGGTGTCTCACCCTTGCAGCGTGACTTTAGATTGCAGCTCTGTACTATTGTTCGGCGTCTGTGAGTCAGCTCCACTTGCCCTCCCTAGTCTCAAATGCAGGCTGAAGCAGCAGGCTCTGTTTGAAACACATTCTTCTGTGGCACAGGCAAATGTACAAGGGGAGCAGGTGGAAATCCTATAGTTCTTATTTCTGTGTGCCAAGGTATCATGGGATATCTGCTCATATCCCACTGGCCAAAGTAAGTTTCACAAGGTTGTGTCCAACTTCACTAGGGCCAAGGAATGATGCTGATGGTGATGATGATGATGATGATGATGATGGTAATGGTGATGGTGGTAATAGTGATGGTAATGATGGTAATGATGATGGTGGTGATGATGATGGTGATGATGATGATGTTGGTGGTGATGATGATGATGATGATGGTGATGGTGGTGATGATGATGGTGATGATGATGATGATGATGGTGGTGATGGTGATGATGATGATGATGAAAGAACCACTTGGGACAGTGATGACACCTACTCTCAAGGCTAATTCACATCTCACTCACACTCAAATTTGCTGTCCTATTCACTGGCTGCCAAGGGGTTTGTGCTGCCAAGGGAGAAGCATGACTTGCCAGTTTGGTTTTGGAAAGGCTACTGTAGCTGAGGTATCTCTAATAGGGCTGAAGTAAAAAGTAAATATCTTGGAGAGAGAAGGGTGGAGAAAAAAAAAACTTTAGGAGCACAGGAGACATATTTTATTCCTCGGGTTTAAAAAAGCAACAGTAATTTGGGGCGAGAGACTCCAAGAACTACAAGAATCAGCTCAAGAGCCATAAGTGCAGCAGGCCCTCTGAGGAGAGTGCTTTCCACCCCAGAGTTGAGTCTTCTTGGCTCATTTCTCTTTGTGTTCAAGAGCAAATGCCTTCCTTGAACATAGCCTATGGTGTAAGAGATCTGGCACATGAGGATGAGGTATGGGAAGGAACTATTAGAACATTAAAGTGTCTACCTACCTTGTGGGGTAGGAATACATTCTACTTTAAAAAGAAAAAAAAATGGGCCTGGCGGTGGTAACACACACCTTTAATCCCAGTACTCAGGAGGCAGAGGCAGGAGAATCTCTGTGAGTTTGAGGCCAATTTGATCTACGGAGTGAGTTCCAGGACAACCAGGGTTACATAGAGAGGCCCTGTCTCAAAATGAAAAACAATACAATTAAAAAAGAAATGAAATAAATGGTTTTTTTCTCCACCCTTCTCTCTCCAAGATATTTGCTTTTTACTTCAGCCCTATTAGAGATACCTCAACTACAGTAGCCTTTCCAAAACCAAACTGGCAAGTCATGCTTCTCCCTTAAAACTTAGCTATATGAGAACAGGGTCCAAAGGCAGAGGTTCCTAAGACAAGAGAAGATATGAGCAGACCCGAGACTCACAGAACGCAGTTGACTAAGAAACTTGCCAGGTTGATTCCCATTTTCTGATTTCCAAAGTGGCTGTACAAGTTAGCATACCTACCCACAGTGGAGGCGTGTTCGCCTTGCTCCACAACCTCCCCAGCATAAGCTGTCATTTGTGGTTTTGGTCTTAGTCATTCTGACAGGTGTAAGATGGAATTTCAGAGTCATTGTGATTTGCATTTCGCTGATGGCTAAGCAAGATGAACATTTCTTTAATTTCTGTATAGGTCAGGACCCCATTTTTAATTGGATTATTTGGTGTATTGATGTCTAGCTTCTTGAGTTCTTCATATATTTTGGAGATTAGCCTTCTGTCTGGTGTGGGGTTGGTGAAGATCTTTATCTATTCTGTGGGCTGCTGTTTTGTCCTACTGACTGTGTCTTTTGTCATTTAGAGGCTTTTCAGTTTCAGGAGGTCCCACTTATTAATTGTCAATCTTGGTGTCTGTGATACTGATATTCTACTCAGGAAGTTGTCTCCTGTGCCAATGCATTCAAGGCTACTTCCCACATTCTCTTCTATCAGGTTCAGTGTAACTGGATTTATGTTGAGGTCTGTGATCCACATGGACTTGAGTTTTGTGCAGGGTGATAGATATGGATCAATTTGCATTTTCTACATGCCTCCATCTGGCTATGCCATCACCATGTGTTGAAGATGCTTTCTTTTCTCCATTGCCTAATTTTGGATTCTTTGTCCAAAATCAAGTGTCCGTAGGTGTGTGGATTTATGTCTGGGTCTTCAATTCAATTCCATTGATCAGTGTGTCTTTCTTATGCCAATATCATGATTTTTTTTATCACTTTAGCTCTGTAGTAGATCTTGAGATCAGGGAAGGTGATACCTCCAGCAATTCCTTGTAGGGATTAGGAGGGTCAGGGACATCTGAGGAAAACCTACTGAAATGGCTTGCCTGGCTCATGGGAACTCAAAGAGTCTGAACCAACAACCAGGGAGCCTGCACAGAACTGACGTAGGCTCTCTGCATATATGACAGTTATGTAAGTTAGTCTACTTGTGGAACTCCTAACTATGTGAGGAAGAGCTCTCCCTAATGCTCTGGTTAGCTCTTGGGAACATAATCCTCATGCTGAATTGCCTTGCCCAGCCTGAATACAGGGGGAGGTGCTTGGTCTTAAGGCAGCTTGAATATGCCTGCTTTACTGATGTCCATGGAAGGCCTGCCCTTTTATGAACGAATACAGAGGAAGGCAAGATGGGGGGGTGCAGAGAGGAGGTGAAGGAGGGACTGGAAGCTGTGGTCGGGATATAATATAAATTAAAACAAAAAGAAAGATATTTGGCTGAGGTATGTTGGGAATCCACATAGGAGGATCCCAGAACCCCATGGTAGGAGCAGGTATTTATAAGATAAGCTAAGTCAAGTTTGGCCATATAGCAGGTGTTTCCCCAAGCTATCAACACATCTGGAGTCACTTAACAGATTATCTGGGCATCAGAACCCTGAAAGGGTTTGTCTGACTGTCCTAACAGTGTAGATTATTTTATAGGATTTCAGATGTAGACCTGGGACACCAGGTAAGCTAAATGACTGTTACAACCCAGATGACTATAGTCATGTCAAACCTGCTTTCGACAGTAGTACCTTTTTCCATTTCACACAGAGTTTATTCAACAAAAATCTTACATGTAGTAAGAGGCAAGATGACCTGTTATACCCTCTTTCAAACAAACATTCATCATTCTCTGTCCAAGAGCCTTTGTATTTTTTTACTAGGGCTGCTATACCAAAGGTGGCTTTAACAACAAAAAAAGGTTTTGAATCAATATTTCAAAGTCTAAAAGGCTAAGATCAAGGTATAGACTGGGCCATACCCTCTAAAGGAACCAAGGAAGGACCTCTACCAGGCCTCATGCTGCTTTTGAGTCTCCTGTCTTGTGGTAGCTTAACCTCCATTTCACATGCTGTTCTCCTGTGTGGAGTCAACATCCAAGATTTCCATGTTTATAAGGCTATCCGTCAGATTGGGTTAGGACCCACCTTAATTCAGCACAACCTTACTTTAGCTTAATTATTTATATCTGTAAAGTCACACAGGATTTAGAACCTCGACATATGAAATTGGGGGATAAGAACATAATTCAAGGCCTAACACCTATTGTGAGGCTCAGGGATTGAGTACCACTGAGACGGTCCTTCACCCTCATCTCAAAAGGCTCTGATATAGCATGCATACACTGGGACCCCCAGGATGAATGTGAGGCAGATGGTATGTTCTTCCCATTCCATCGTGGCTCTTATTCAGGCTGGGAATGGCCTTCCAACCAAATAAGCATTCGTAGCATTTTATAAATCTTCACAGATACGTATAAATATCCCTCCTCGTCCATCCCACTTTATCCCTCACCAGAAAGCCAACATCTACACCTCCCCCCCACCGACTACATGACTTTGGCCATGGAGCACATACCACGGTACCTTCTCGGAACAGTGCTTATTCCCTTGGGCAGTGTAGGTAAGGTTCCCAAAGGCAGAAAGGCGATCACACTGTGGTGTCTTCATTCCCTGGGTTCTTGTCTGCTGTGATAGAAGTGGTCAGGGCAGCTTCTGTGTCTTCACAGCTCTTAGGCAATCTCCCTTGAGTGAGATATCCAGTTTCTTACTTGAACCTCGGTTAGTGCCAAGCACACATACAACAAGGCCGCTGCCTGTGAATGCCCTCCCGCAGCTCTTCTGTTACCTTTCTTGTCTTTGCAGAGGGAGAAACAGCTCTCGTGTGTGGGTTGAGCAGCTCCCAGAATTTAAGAATTGGTCATTGAGAACCTGAAATTGGGAAGAGAGTGCAGCTTGGAGAAGATGGAGAACGCTGATTCTAAAACATGCCTTGAATATTTTTCACTATGTATCTTTCCTGTGTGAGAAGATAAACTAAAATAATAGCACAGAGATAGGTTCCTTGGACCATTGAAATCCGGAAGAATTTGGAATTAGACAACTGGTGTACCTTTAATTTTTTTAATGTGCTAGAGATGACATAGGTCCTTGAATGCACAAGGCAAGCCAGGCAAGAATATTCCCACTGAGCCACATCCCTAAGCCCTTAAGCAATCAACCTTCAAAGTCATGACTTCGTCTCACATCTGGCATTTTAATTTTAATGGGAAAACTCATCAAGTTTTAGCCACTAAAAATGTACAACATTCTGTATATCAATCAAATCTCTGTGTGCTTTTTTAATTTAAGGTGAAATGAGATGGGATAGTCAGGTCACAGCTTCAGCTATGATTACATCCTCATCTGGTCTGTTGTTTCCTTTCCCTTAGGGGCACACCCCTCTCGAGGGTACTAGGCTTAGAAAAATGCTGTAGCTCACTACAAAGAAAGCTGTGCTGCATTCTGGCTCCCGGTGCTCTGTCTTTGGCCCCCACATGGCTGGCACTGCTTCTGCAAGACTCAGTCTGGGGCAAGAGATCTGGGGTACAATGGTGCCATCTTCTCTGCTACCTCTCCACTGATCAGACACATTATATGTCACTCCCTGTAATGATGCACCCTGTCTTTCTTGGGATTGGCCATCTAATTAAATGGCTATTGGACATGCCTTTCAGGACTGCGAAGCAGATGTTTCTGGAATATTCAAGTCCAAGGAGATGTGTGTCAGACAGGCAACACATTATGTGTTGAGAGTCCAGGCTAGACACAATGCTGCTATTGGCTACTTGTATGAAGCCAAATGACTTAATCTAGTCTTTGTGCACATATTAGTATATTCATCTTAGTATTAATATTTAGTCATATTATTAGTTGTATCAACACACAACTTTAATTTCATCAAAATGAGAAATGCTTTGGGGTAGATTTCAGAGGAGAAAGAATGAGAAAAATGCTTTTCTAATAGTTGACCATCTCCTGACCATGATCTCAAATTCTCTTAAAGTTCTAGTGAACAGAGTTCACTTAATGACCTGTCTCCATGTTTCCCTTTTTGTCAAAGAAGACAAAATTTCTAAATTCCTAAACTGGGCAGGGAAAAGCAGAACCTGAGCATGATACAAAGCCACTTGGAGAGACCAGGAAAGGGCCACACCCTGCTTGGAGCTGACCCTGGAGGGGAAACAGCTGTAGAGTGGAGAGCATTTGGGTGATAATTCCCCGACTCTCAGAAGGCAGCTGACCAGCCATGACTCAAGCCTTGAAACCAGAAGAGGATTTAGGCATTCAGGACTCCTGCTAAGCTCACAACAGTGACACAGTGACCTATTTCAGAGACCCTACAGAATGTCAAGTCCTACAAACAACGATTCAAAGAAAGGAAAGCCAGAACAAATGCCAGTTGGCAAACAAAAGCACAATAGGTCACTCACAAAAATGTAAGTACAGGAACTTCTACCACTGTTCTCTGTGGTCAGGAAACAGTAGTGAGGCAAGATCCACAAATGAGGCAGTCATGTGACCTGATTGAAATGACAAACTGAAACCCACAGTGGTGATACATTTTGCCTCACTCTCCTTTTCCCAGAAGATCTGATAACACCTGAAGTCAGAAGAGGATGCTCTGATCATCCCAAAGAACAAAAATTAAAGTGGATACTCCAAACAGCTGTTTCACGTTTCATGTGATCTGTAGTAGGGGTTTCTAAAACTTCCCTCGGTACCTAATTCTGCTGTTGATTTTCTACTCCTCTTGGTATCTAAGTCAAAGGTCTCGACTTTGATAAGACTGTGTCAGGCACATGCACACCTTAACCCTCCCCACCATTATGGGAGCACCAAGATAGACAGACATACAAGCACATCAGGATGGAAACCTTTATATATTGATACACAAGTCAAAGGAGATTATTTAGTGCCCATTCTTCAAAGTATCAAAAACCAATCAGAAGCCAAAGTAGAAGGGACATCTACAACATACGAATCTTTACACACAGGAAAAGCCACAATGATTCAAGAATAAAAAGATGAATACAATAGGTATATCAGCACAAGAGAAAAGTAGAAATTTATAAAAGAAGGAACAATTAGTAAACATGTATGAGAAGCCAATAAATAAAAGCAATAGATTAAACTCATAACTATAACTGATAATGTTATTCTAACATACGAGACACTGGTTTCCCCTTTTTTTTTTAACTGGCCAATGTTCTATACAAAGTCTCGGTGTTGACAAGAGTTGAGGAAATAAACTCTTAGATTTTGCTGTAAAAAGTTTTATGGTCCACATTACTGGAGCCCAGCATCCTTGGACAAATATCAAGCATCTTACATCCCAGATTCCTGGTTTGCATCCCCTAATGGCTCCTTAGTTCAGTGGGTTGTGATTGATTTTCTCAGTACTTCAACTCCAAGTCAGCAGAACTCTCCAGTGTTCTGTGACCAAAATCCAGCAACTGTTGTCTTTCTCCCAGCACTGTCAAGGTAATGGAAAGGATGTTCAAAACTAGCACGCTGTGTTACGGTACGTCTTCCCTGAGAACTTGTGTGCTTGCAAGAGTAACAAAGGAAGGGCAAATAAATTATCAAGTTGCAAAGAGGACATGAGCGTTAAGCACCTGGGAACAGTCCATCATTTTCAGCTCAGTGGTTTTCTGGGTTTCAGTTCTGTTGATGTTGCCTGGGAATGGATGCTTTTGTGATGCTGTGAGACCAAGGGGGTATGGCTACATTTTCTGCCAATAAATTACTCCTGTTTCGCATGACAGAGACGGAGTCAGGTATAAGCATCTCCCATGTCTCTTGGCCTTAGCCACTTGTGTATATCTTCCACGGTTATTTATTTAGTCCTTCCTGTATGTCAGGCACTGTTCTGGGGGCTGAGATAGAATCGTGACAAAGTCCAAGTCCGCACCCTTCTGGAGCTCACATTCTCGTGGGGTTAAAAAAACAAAACAAAACAAAACAAGCAGACCATAAACACTACAACAGACGTATATTGTGACAGAGAGTGACAAATAGAGCCAGGAATCTTCAGAAAAATAAAAGGGAAAAGATACACAGAGAGGGGATTGGAAGTGAGGTTGCTGAGTTTACCGAGGAGCGAAGGAGGGCTTCAAAAATAGGTGGATGTTTAACAGAGGTGGAAAACACAGAATACTAGCCATGCACACATCTGGGGAAGAACATTTGAATTAGAAGAAAACACAAATGGGAGAGTCCTGCGGTGGGAGTGTGCTTAGCATATTCAAAAAAGCAGTCTCTTTATTTGGTCAGAAAAGAGACAGAGGGTGGTACAGAATGGTGATGTGTGATAGCAGGTAACAGGAGTGTAGGTCATGGGAGCTCATAAAGGATAAGCATACATCTCACTCCCATCTGTGATAATATCATCATTTCCATTGGTTCTTTTAGGTACTCTTTGCCCTACCAGAAAAATCATCTCTGGCACCTGAAATGCTGAGATTTTTTTATTAGCATGTGTTAGGCTTTTAGGGCATTCATGAATAATTGTCTACACATCACCCGGGACTTAGAACCAGTTCTGATTGAAACGCCAGCTTAACTGGCAAGAATATGGCAGGCCTCAGGTGGCTTCATAATTCTTCAAGCTAAAAATAAGCCACTCCAAAGGGAGGGTATGCAGGTCTCCTCCAGAGAGGAGCAGCTGCGCTGGGAAAAGCCATTCAATGTAGAGAAACATATTTCAGAAAGATCCACTCTTGACGGCGAACACATCTGAAACAGATCCCATGCAGGACAGAGTTGAGAAATCCTAGTCTTCTCTCTAGAAGAGTAGATGCTCCCCCTGGGTAGCAACTACTGGGTTATCATGGAGGAACTACTGCTACGAATTTATGAAAAGACGAGGTCGACTCACGGGGGCTTTCTCTTGGAGATGACAGTTCGTGTTTGTCAAAATTGTAAGGCATTACTACTTGTCACCTGTCGCCACAGAGCAAATCCCTCTGCTGTAGTCACTCACCGCTGAGGGCCATCGTGGAGGTTGCCTCCACAGCCTTACCTAACAAATTCCCTGCTTTTGAACCATTCACAAATTCCTAAGAGAAAAGTGTCTTGATTAAGGGATGTTGCTAATTAACTTTTAGGCTAAATTGCTTACCGTTTATTGGTGACTTTTATATATAGGTTTATAATATATTTGGTTCCTAGTTTCTTTATTTGTTGTGGGTCTGGATTTGACTTACATAACACAAAAGGTTGAAGTGATAAAAGTGAATCTTTTCTTTATTTTTTAAGTGTATGTAACTGCGTGTGTGTGCATATTAATTGCAGGTGTTCATGTGTATTGCAGGTGTGTTTGTACATGGAAGCCATAGGACAACCTCAGGTATCATTCCTAGGGGGCTATTCACCTTATCTTTTCTTTCCTATTTTGTTTTCATTTTTGTTTTCGAGAAATTCTCTCACTGGTCTGTACCTTTTACTTTTCTATAATCCTGCTATCCTGTGGTATCTATTATATTTCCAAATATATTTCTTCCCCAGCCTCTTATGTTGAATCTTACTGACTTTTAATTTTGCTTTCATGTGTATTGGTGTTTTGCTTGTATGTATTCAATGCAACCTGTTCATACAGTGTTGTATGCCATCATGTGGGTACTGGAAAGCAAACACGGTTCCTTGGAAGAGCATCAAGTACTTGTAATTGCTGAATCATCTCTCCAGCCTCTTGACTTTTCCTGTTTATAATGCAATCTTGCAATAGCCCCAGTTAGATTGTTAGATAAGGCATTTTGTCAGCAATTTTAATCTATTCCTACTATTTCATTTTGTTCGTGCTGCTTGGGGACTTTGTACCTGGAACTTCGTACATGGTAGGGGCTCTGCTACTGACCTACATCGTCACTCCACATACTGGTTGATTTCATTGATGTGTGATTAATTTAGAAATACAGTTAGAACAGTCAGACAAGGTGGCTCATACCTACAGAATGTGGGAAGCTGAAGCGGGATGAGCTTGGGCTAAATAGTGAGGTTCGAGCCATCCTGGGCTACTGAGTGAAACCCAGTCTTATAAACAACCAGAGAGAGAGGGAGAAAGAAAAATGCTTGGGTTTATATTCACCAGTGAGGTCATGTATTCTAAGAATAAATCTTTTCATTTCTACCTAATGCAGAGCTGGCCCTTCGGAAGATGTCTCTCACACTGAATGAGTATGAATCCTTAGTGGATTTCTATGATTGGCCCCCGAGACTTCAGTGATGTTAAGGAATAGAGCAGATTTCTGGAGCTGCTTTCTGTGTAGCAGATCTCCCATCCACGGTGTTCCAGCACATCTCAGCTCCTCGGCAATGATGACTAACGTGTCGGTGATGCTGTCCAACAGCGTTAGTCAAGAACCTGAGCCAATGAGTGTAAAGTGTTGAAGAGAGAAGTGCTGTATGTAAAGCAAAGCTATATTTGGCCATTTCTATAATGCCTTCGACGTGGGGATAGCATCCTTACCCAGAGTCATCTTAGCCAACTTTGGAAGACATTTGCTTTCTTCCTTCTTCAGTGAATGGATCGAAGTCGCAGATTTACATGATGGAGCGCTGATGCTTTCCTGTTCCACTAATATCAAAGTTAAATTAAGTAAAAATGACAGCACATAAATGTGCAGGAAAAAATACAGATGGATTAACTAATAGGTGATAGATTTGATACCATTCCATGCTCTATATAAAAAAAACACTCAAAAAGAACCTTTAAGTAATATGGAATGTAGGAAAGAAATGAGACCTCTTCAAACTCCTTTAAGATACAATAGGTAACAGTTTAGATAGCTACAGAAAGTCACAAGGGTGAAAGTATAAGAAGGAAAAGAAAGGTAAGGGTTTCTCACTTTTGTAACTGTAGCCAGTCACTTAAGGAAATATTTAAAATGGCTGAGTAATCCTAAGAGTGAGCTAGGTAAAGAAATACCTGAGTACTAAAAGGAAAGCCAAAACAAAAGCCTGTGGCTTTGGGTAGGAGTTGAAGGCAATATATGCTTATGGCTTCTCATCTTTCTAGAGAGGAAGATAGAAAGAGACGTGTGTGTGTGTGTGTGTGTGTGTGTGTGTGTGTGTGTGTGTGTAATGAATAGCTGAATATTTAGTATCAAGATTCCTTGTTCTTAGAAGGGCAAAGGTCACTACAGTGAGTTGAGCTGGGTAGACATGACCTTAACCATGACCAAACATGCTCGTGGAATTAGACTGGCTACTCAAGGAAGTCTCACCAATAGGATTTATCAATACCCCAAACCCCAATTTCCCTACCAAGACACACAACTGAATTTAATCTCCAAGACCTATTTCACAAACCCAAACTAAGGAAAATGAAACTTCAAGAATCAAGGTCATGAAAGACAAAAGAAAGCCAAGAAACCTTTGGTGGGTAAAGGAAATAAGAAAACAGAATAACTAGGGTGTACACCTTTAATGCCAGCACTTGGGAGGCAGAGGCAAACTGATCTTCAAGTTCAAGGCCAGCCTGGTTTAGCAAGTGAGTTAGTTCTAGGACAGCCAGAGTTACACGCAGATACCCTGTCTTATCCCGCCCCCCCGCCCCCAAAAAGAAAGAGGAAACAGGGTAACTAATGTAATTGGCATGTGATATTCCTGGGCCAGATAAGGAACTTCATTGGGACAACTGACAAAATTTGGATGCCAGAAGATGAGATAATAGCACCTTGCTGACATTAATTTCCTGATTTTAATAACTGTACTTATATATTCCCATTATTGTGATTGTGAGAAGTGGTACTATTGGGGAAGTCTGAGTGATGAATATACAAGGATTTGTGTGTGTGTGTATGTTTCTATGTTTATGTGTGTAGTTTTAATACCTGAAATTGTTTCAAAAGTAAAAGGTGGAAAAAGAAGGGAAAAATTCTAAGCTACACTTTTGTGTGGGTGGAGGATATTCCCACACACTCTTTTCTGTGATTTTGAACTTGGAATCTGCTTTGGACAGGAAATTATCATATGTTACATACTAGCCGTATTTCTAGATTCCCAGAAGTTGAGTGTTGAGGCAGGAGGATTAGATTCCTCAATATACAGCATGGCTACAGTGTAGTCACAGCACAGTTAAACAAACTCAGAAGTTTTGATTGATGGCACTATGGGAAAAAAAAGTTTAAGCATATTGTAATCAAAGACTGCTTGTTCCTTTCCCGGCTGCTCAGACCTGAAATAACCACACAGAAACTGTATTATTACAACACTGCTTGTCCTATTAGCTCACACTTCTTATTGGTTAGCTCTTATGTCTTAAATTAACCCATTTCTATTAATCTGTGTATCACCATGTGGTTGTGGCCTACTGGAAAGGTTCTATCCTACACCCAGCGTCTGTCTCCTGTGGCGGCTACCTGGCTTCTCCCTGATTCTGCCTATTCTCTCACTATATCTCTTCCAGGCTGACTATATTCTACCCTGTCATAGGCCCAAGCAGCTTCTTTATTCATCAATGACAATAAAACATGTTCACAACATACAGAGGGGAATCCCACATCAGCATATGCCAACGAGATCAGCAAAATTCTTGTCATTTCCCTACAACTTTCCCCCTGATTTTCTAGCTCTATAAGACTGCATGTAACAAGGTTCAGTCTCCTCAAACTACAGGTTAACAAAAGATATGTGTCCTATTTAGGGTTTATACTGCTGTGATAAACACCATGACCAAAAGCAACTCAAGGGAGGAAAGGGTTTATTTCATCTTATACTTCCAGGCCAAAATCCATCATTGGGGGAAGTCAGGGCAAGAACTCAAGGTAGGAGCCTGGAGGCATGGACTGAATCAGAGGCTGTGGAAGAACACTGCTTATTGGCTTGGTGCCTTGACTTGCTCATTCTGCTTTCTTATACCCAGGGGTAACACCACCCCTGGTTAGCTGGTCCTTTCCATATCAATTATTAATCAAGAAAATGTACTGCAAAAGACCTGCCTACAGATCAATCTTATGGAGGTATTTTCCCAATTGAAAGTACTTCTTCCCACAGGACTCTCGCTTGTGGCAAGTTCACATAAACTAACCAACACAAGATGTTCGTGGAAGAAGATTGGATTGCTAATGGAGTAGTAGAGGCTCAAGGAACAAGATATGGCACCCAGATTCTCCCCATCCCCCAATTTAGCAAAACTCTGCTGACCCAAAATCTTCAAATAGACCTGGGAGAAGACTGAGGGTCAAGTCATGAGAAAGGATGATGGTGGCTGCTCTTCATGACCTTAACCTTCAAGGTCAGGACAAAGGAAGCACAGAGGGAGAAAGACCCAGAACCCTGACTGAGAGACATCCTACCCCAGCATCCTTCTACACTGTTTGTGTTCTCCTGCTAGCTAGATGTTGCTGCTGGAACTTAAAGGTTTTAGACTCCCATTCCCTGAGGCCAGAAGACTTGATACTACCATTCCAGCTGAATGAAAATAGCTTTAACTTAGACCTCCAAGACTTTATATACATATACATATTTTATATATATACAACAGCCAAAAGAACACGCACACACACGCACGCACACACACACACACACACACACACATATATATATATGTTGTATTAAATCTGATAGAGTCATTCTAATATCCTTTCCTACATGAGGAGGAAAAAAACAGCATATACGAATTCCTTTTTGAGTTATTGAGAGACCATGGGTGTGGTAAAATATGTCAGTTGTTATACAGGTCACATTAGAAATATTCATGTTTTATGAATGCGGAATAAGCAGCAATGGGTGACATTGTACGGTTCCTCCATTTTTAATATACAGCAGAGCTACAAAGTGAGTTTGGAGGAAGAAATCCCTGATGCATTCGTTCGGCTACACAGAGAGAAAATCATTAGATTTTGCTGGGGCACGACATCCTGGCGTTCTGTTTAGACCTTTAGACACTGTATATGTGACTGGACTTCCAAATGGGTCAGGCAAAAGAATTCTGCCTTGAAATCCCAGCTCCTGGCTCTGGGCTGGCCCCCCTCACAGGTAGCGTATGCAGAGGCTCAGGCGCCATTCCAGTGGAATGCCATTTGCACCAGGGTCTAAGTTTCTGGAAGGTAGGGAATCAAAATGGAAATTGGTGAATGCAAATGTTCATTCTGAGTCCCTCTTTCAGCACACTAAATGTCCCCCCGAGAAAAGCTATTTGGTCATCTGCAAGAATAACAAGTTCCCACTTCCTGCTGCCAGATGTTGCTTTCTGTGGGGTGAAAAATGTGTTTAAAATTGATTGCTTCTTTTCTTTTCCGTCTTTTTTCTTATTTTCTTAGGGGGAAAATAACAGTTCTAAGATGCCAAGGTAGGATACATTTTCCCAGAATGACTTGCATAAATGGAGAAGGTTTTAATGAATACTGACTGATATGTCAGGATATGAAATGAAAGATTAACAGCTATGTAAGCCTGTGACAGATGTTGCACCCAGTATAACACAGCCCTGGGATGCCATCCACATCCATCCCAACAGAATTAAAATAGAACTGCTCATGAATACAAAAAGCATCTCCTGCCTTTCTTCTGTTTGAAAAGAGCACCCTGTTTCTTCAAACCCAGACCAATTGTTTTAAATATTTCTTATAACTTATACTCTGGGCATTGTTTTCTGCTGGGAAGCTTTATTGTGAACATGAACATTTCCTTTTTGATTGATTTATTTTATATGTATGTGTGCTTTGTTTGCAAGGATGTATGTTCTGCCTGGTGCCCATGGAGACCAAAACAGGGAGTCAGATCCCCTGAACTGGAGTTATGGATGCTTGTGATGAGAACCAAAACCAGATTCTCTGTAAGAGCAACATGTGTTATTAACTACTGGGCCATCTTCCCAGCCCCACAAATATCATTTTAAAAATTAATTTGCAGTAAAAACAAAAACAGGAGACAGTACTAACATACACAAACAACTTTAGCTTCTGTTCTGAGATGCAGGAAGGGATGTGGACATTGATGTCGGATGAAAGTACCAGCACAGGTAATGTCCACTGAAGGCTCTCTTCTAGGGATACAGGGAGTCACCTTTTTCATGCATGACCCCCTATGCTTTCCTAGGTGCACTCAAGTAGAAAGAGTAAGAGAAAGAAAAAGAAAGAAAAGTTAACTGTCTGGTATGTCTTCTCATTTGATCACCAGAACCCTTCTCTCTTCACCACATCTTAAAAGCTTGATCTCCCAATACACCACCATTAGGGATTAGGACTTGCACACAGGCTTTGAGCAAGGTGTCACATAGGCACAGCAGCTGCCCTGTGTGTTAGGTGGCCTCCTTTGTTATCAGCACAGGCAGAACAATGTAGACACAACTAGATGATAAGCAGAAAACTATAAAGGACCTAGGAGCATGCTGCCCAGCCAAGTAGGGAATACACTCACTCATTCTCCAATCCTTTGTCTAGACAGTCTGCTGACATCGCCTCCAAACTTTGCTTTAACTGTTAGTAAGATCCATACTAACCCTTAAGCGTTGTAAGTCTGCTGTTCAGTCATATTAGGTGCTCTCACAGGATGTATACCAGACTCTGAAACTCCTCTCCTCTTTCAACACTGAAGCTATGCTGTGAACGAGCAGCTTCCCCTCCCCCCCAATGATTTTCATAGAAAGGAATGAGTAAAGACTCAAGAACTTTAGTTGCTATTTGAATAACTATTAAGGATCAGGTTTTTCATAATAAGCTAAATTCTAGATTCTTCTAAAGAGTAGACATGATTGTTTCACAAATAGAAGTTTGCGAAAGAATAAGAATGAAATGGGATATGGAATGGTTGACATGATAAAACTCTCCTTTTAAAAAATCACAAGGGCTCTCCATTGCCAAACGGATGTCATGACAAAGGTTGTATTCATGCTGTATGAATATTCAGCCAGAAAAGGAAGCCGGGAAAGAAAGCATACAATGAAGCAGTGTTTCCTAGACTTCCCCACTTACAACAATCACCCAAGACACTTGTTAAAACTATAAATTCCTGGACCACATCCCAGGCCCACTGTATCAGGACCTGCAGATTGGATCCCAGATAAGATGCCTGCAAGCAACATTCATCTGGAGAGTAAGGCACCTGTGTCCAAGTACACGCCCACCTTTCCAAAAGGCTTCCTAGTATCAAAGATGAGTGATTGACTATGGTGGCTCCAGTCTGAAAGGCGAACGGATCGTTTGTGAACACAGCGGCACAACCGGCCACAAAGGAGGCTAATACCTAGGAGACGGGCTGACGTGCTTCCAGTAGAGTCAACAGGGCACTTACAGGACGTGGGTGGAAATGGGCTAAGAGCAAAGCCCAGGCCTCACATGGAGAACGATGTGTTCCTGCACACTATATCATAGTGCCCATTCTATAACATTGGCTTATAGCTTTGTTACTTCACGGTCGTCACTGGCTTTATACCAAGATGGAAACAGAGAAAAAGCAAGCTACCACCCACTAAGAGACTTGGCCAGTATAATGGGGGATGGGGGTGCGGGCTCTGGCCCAGGTTGCAGAACCCATTACAAGGAACTGAGATGAGAAAGAAAAGGATGCCATACAGGAACCAGTGGGAACAGAACACCAGGAGCAAGAAAAACAGATTGCAAGGGTAAGCCAGGCTGCGTTCTGAGCCGAGGGTCCTATAGCTGTGTGTTAACAAAGTCCCCAGCCTTGTATCCCTTCCATGGTACCCACAGCTTCTAACATGATGGCTCTTTACAGCTCCAAGATGGGTTTTTAGTGTTGCTATCCTTAGAAATGATTCCTCTTAAGCTATTATTTATCTATCTTAGTATCCCTGACATTTGTGAAGGAGAAAAGTATAAAAGATACCTACCCTTGCAATGGCCAACACTCTCAAGTTGCTGCAAAGTGAGTTTTTCCTTTCTGCACAGCTTGTATTTCGATAGTGAAATGCCCACTCCCAATTTCCTGCAGCAGGTTTTTCCATTGCTTTCCTTTCTCATGGAAGGACTGATAAAGTGTTTTTAACTAGTCAGGAGGCTGTGTGGTAGATGGAGGAGAAAGTACAGATCTATATTAAAACCGTGTGTCCTGGAGCTACGGAGACGGCTCAGTTGGCAAGGTACTTGCCATGCAAGTACAGAAACCTGAGCTTGGATCCCTGGCAGCCAGACAAAAGCCCCAGGTGGTGGCCTATTTCTGAAACCCCAGCACTGGGGAAAGAGAGACTGGCAGATCCTTGAAGCTCGTTAACTAGACAGTCTAGCTGAATCGATGAGCTCCCGGTTAAGTGAGAGACCCCCATCTCAAAAAGTAAAGTGCAGAACCATCGAGCAAGATACCCAATGCCAACCTCTCTCCTCCATAAGTTAGTGCACACACCTACAAGCACACACACACACACACACACACACACCACACACACACACACACACATTCATTGTAGTTATGTAACATCCCCTACCCCCATCCCACAAACCACAAAACCTCCAGGTGTCCCACGTTTAACGAATTTCCACATGTGTCTCAAACCTAGAGTAACTCACATGACCTGGTTAAGTTTTCCTCTCAGTTCCTACCTTCCACTTTCTTTGGCTGTGTGTTTTCATAACACAGCCCGTCGTTCTGAACTAAAGCTGTTCAGCTCACTGTCGAACAGCGCGAACAGTTCTAAATCCCGCTCATGATCACAGCATCCCAAATGCCCGCAGCTACTGGCTTCTGGCTCACTAGTGAAGTCAGACTTCTTCAAGGTCAGGTGTGATGGGTAAGGCAGAGAGGAGGGAGAGAGGGGGAATAAAAGTGTTTATATCTTTGAGGGTTCTTACATTATAAACACAATTCTATCAAAACCTCCAAAGCTTAGAAATACGTTTACAATTTCCTCTAAAAGAATCAATCAGTGAGTGGGTAGGATATGGTCAAAAAAAAGAAAACTAGAATCTTAAGGTATCGCCATGTGGCCTTTTCCCATAAGATGATTTGAGAAGGAATTTATACCGTAACTAATAAATTACAATAGAAGACCACATTTAATGATGAATTAACCTTTCTCACATCATAGAGGATGTCATCACTTTGCCCTTAATGTCAAAGAGAAATATTGATAGCCAAAATATTTTTTCTTTCTTTTTTCCCTTTTTTTTTCTCTTTGTTTTGTTTTAGATAGTGTCTCCATCCTTGCTTCAGGCTGGTCAATAACTCACAGTGTATTCCAAATATGAGTCACCTCACCTGGCTTCAAACATTTTTTTAAACAACAGAAAACGTGTTGCTGTTTTCTAGACTTCCCTGTCATCCTAATTGTTCACTGGCTATTTTGTCAAAATAACAGAATATAAAGCTGTGTTGCTACTAGCGCCAGAGCCACACATGCACACATTTTCTCTTTCTTCCACATAGGGAATGTGTGGTTGTGATGATAAAGGAGGAAGCACCGAGGAGAAACAATCCCACTTGAACCCAGAGCTAAAGGGTTCAGAATACGTGATCTCATCTAATCCACACTATTGATGGATGAACAGAGCACATTCCATTTTTCTCTCTTTTTCTTATTGCTTTTCAAGTACTTTTTTACATTTTATAATATGAATATACCTAACTTATTTATTATTCTCAATCCTCTCTCTCTTCTCTCTGTGTATGTGTGAGAGAGTGTGGCCGTGATGTAGACCCCCATGTGCAACAGTGTGAACAGGGAGGTCAGATGACAACTCCAAGTGTCAGCCTCTGCCTTCACTTTGATTGAGACACAATTTCTTGTTGTGAAGGATTTGGGGGGCAGAATTTGCTTGCTGGTTTCTGGGTTTTTGTTGCTTACTTTGTTTATTTGTTGTTTTATTATTTCTGCAAATACCAGGCTGTCTGGTCCCAGTGTACCTAGGCTTTCATCTCTCTCTACCTCTCATCTCCCCATGGGAACACTGGGCTTACAGACATGTGTCCTCCTATGTCTGGTTTTACATGGGTGCTGGGGATTTGAACTCTGGTCCTCGTGCTTGCTGGGTAAGCACTTCACTCACTGAGCTGTGTGTCCCCCCAGCCCCTATCTTCCCATTTTAACGATTAAGAAGATAGGTTTTATTCAAGGTGACAGACTAAGTCACAAGCATGACTGCTCACACCAGAACTTGCTGGATCTTAATGAGAGTATGCCAGCTATCATTGTGATCTTATGTTTCATTCAAACCAAAGTCTCTGTTCCTGCCCTGAGTGGGCAGAGCCTTGCTCATCCTGCCAAGCCAATCCACTCTTTTCCCATCTCAAATGATGGCTTTCTCCTGGGGCGGGGGAGAGGGGGTTCCTTGCTATTGCCATGACCCTGACACCATTATCTCCCCAGAACTGAACACTGTGGGTACAAGGTGACTGACAAACATTCCAGAGACACTTCTGTGGCAGAATACTTGTTTAGATTGTGTGAAGATGTGTCACTGTGATTGGTTTAATGAAGAGTTGAATGGCCAGTAGCTAGGCAGGAGAGAATAGGTGGGACTTCCGGGCAGAGAGAGGAACTGGGAATAGATCTATGCATGCGGGAGATGCCAGGGAGACACTGAAGAAGTCAGACATATGGTACAGCGGAGAGGTAACCAAGTCACACAAGAGATGAACAGAGACAGGTTTCCCAAAGGGAAACCCAACTTCCCTCTTCCTTCTTTATAAGTATGTAGACCTCCTCCAGGGTACACAGCACAGAGGCCCAGTGCACAGAAAGTCAAAATATTTCTTGACTGAGTGGGCTGTGCAGGTCCTCCTTTACTGCTAGGGAAATGAGAGTGGAGGAAGGTTATGTAGATACTAATGTCACCTAGAAAGCTGGAATGGAGGCCCTGAGCTGAGAACAAAAGTTCTGTATCTGAACCCCTCTGTAGGGCTTCCCCAGCTTTACTTCCATGACTCTCTTGCTTAAAATGTCCCAATCCCCCACTTCACTCACCATCCGCATCTTTTCATTCTCTGGGTCCCATCCTGACAATGACCTCTGTGGGCAAATGTCCCAATCATCCCCTCCATTCACCGTATTCACCTTCTCATTCTCTGTGCCCCCTCCTGACACTGACCTCCATGGGCATATTCATGATCTTTATAAGGCATTTGCCAGGCAACTAACTGATCACAGGGGCTGCATTGCATTAGAAATTTCACCGCTGCTTCCAGTTGCTTTTCGAACCACCTCTAGTCCCAGCCCATGTTCAGGCATCTACCTCGATGTGTGCACTTTACTCTGTAGTCTACAGCAGGGATTCTGGCTGATGTTCACTTGATTTTGGAGCACAGTGCAGTACAGACAATCCTTTACAGAGTATCACAATCAAACAGTAAACCATTAGTCGCCTACCCTCAAGACTATAGGGAAAGGCAAAATGGATTCCCTTCTTCATTCTTGCCACAGTTGTAAGAACACCAGTACATCACATCAAGAAGTCCTAATCCTGGGGGCTCATAATTCCTAGTATATCATTCTTGGTGTCTATTGACCTAATTAAGACACCCAACCATCTCTACGATCCATGCCAATCACTTTCTCTGCCGATTATCTACTTTCCAAATTGAGTTCTCTGACCAATGCCTTGGATTACCTCTAGAAACATCAAATATTTGCCATGGGAGGAGGATAAATAAGGTTTCCAGCCATAACTGACTGTTTGAAGGAAGGACTGAACAGAAAAGATTAAGGGGAGGGACCACCAGAAAGCGATAGAAATGCCCTGAGAAATGAAGTGACAGTGGAAGCTTCCTGTTCCTCTAACAAGTCCTACGGCGGGAAGATAGAACTACTTCTGTGTGGCTGGCATGCCTAAGCAGAGGAACAGAGTCCCGCCATTCCCTTCAAGGGCACTTCCACCAATGACCTAAAGACCTGATGCCCGATTCATGAAGGTTCTACCACCTCCCAGCTGTGTCACTCTGGGTGTAACATGAGACCCGGTTCCCCAGCCATTTAGTCCCAAAGAAAATCACGCAGAGATCTCCAGGAGATATAAAACTGATTGGCCCATTAGCTCAGGCTTCATATTAGCTCTTATAACTTCTATAGCCCTATTATTCTTATCTATGTTAGCCACATGGCTCAGTACCTTTTTCAGTGGGTCAGGTCACATCCTGCTTCTTCGGTGGTCTGGGCAGGAGTTCCAAGAGAGCTTCCAGCTTCCCAGAATTCTCCTGTTCTCATCGCCCCGTCTCTACTTCCTGTCTGGTTGACCCGCCTATACTTCCTGCCTGGCCAATCAGCATTTATTTAAAACATGATTGATAGAATACAGACAATTATCCCACAACACTCTGGGAACCAAGTTGTTACCACCTAGACTTTTGGAGGGGCGAAGAGATGACAACCCTCAGACAAGAAGAGTAGAGACTGAGTACCCAGGTTATGTGACTCAGTACCCCAATGTTACTCTGATCCTAAGTCAAGAGAAATAAGGGGAAGACACAGTTCACACACACACACACACACTCATCCCACGAGGGAAAATCACAAAAGCATACTCATGAGGTCTTTAAAAAAACTTCGTTTCAGGAAAAAGCCTTGGTCCATTTTACTTCTCAGCTCCACGGTAAATACATTCATTCATCACTTAGCTTCCCTATCTCTTTGAAATTCTATAAAATGCTGCCTACTTCATCTTGAAAAATCTGTGCCTGCAGAAGAATGTGCAGTTTAAGCACAAAAGGCTTCAAAATGCCACAGGAGTGATATCAAAAATCAGCTTAGGAACTTAACAACAAAACAAAGCAGCAATAAATCTCCAGTGAGAGCAAGTACGCATTTTAATAAGAGAATTCCTGAGCTAAGAGCTACACAGTGGCCTGCCAAATATAAGGTACTTTCCAGTATCCTATGCTCACAATCATAATAAAAAGCTTTATTGTAAATGCTACTGCTGGGTACAGGGGCGATCTGGGCTTAAAGGTTTTATTACAAGGGGAAATACACAGTTTCTAGGAACACTGACTATTAGTTTTCCAGATCCGGTCTTAGCTACAAGTTGGGCTATTGATTCACCTTCTCTACATGATTTTTCTAACAGCTTTCAGTCCTTAAAAATGATGATAACAGGGGCTTGAGAGATTTCTCAGTGGTTAAGAGCACTGGCTGGTCTTCCAGAGGTTCTGAGCTCAATTTCCAGTGACTACATGGTAGCTCATAACCATCATTAATGGGATCCCATGCCCTCTTCTGGTGTGCATGCACATAGAGCATCCATACATATAAAATAAATAAATAAATTTTTTAAAATGATGATGACATAGGAAGACTCAACCACTTTTTATCGCTCTGACTTCTTTAAAGACACATTTACACTCACATTTGCTCGTGTTGCTTTGCATACTCTAGAAGAGCCTCAGGCACACTTTTTGATATAGTGGGAAAAAAATCATGTTTTCTTCCAAACCCTTACTTCAAAAGCACACGTTTTCCTTCTAGAATGAGCAAGTGACAAGGAAAGATCGTGACCTTTTGATCATGGTGGCTCCTGGAAAGACAGGCAGCTATTGAACTCATGTGACTGCAAAGTGAGGCACTGGACTATTTGGCGCCATTTATATACATCACTACTCCCCACCCCCAAACCCCTCCCACCTCCACCCCCACCCTCTCCACCCCACTGCTACCCAGTGGATGGGACAGAGCTAGAGAGAAAGCTATTTGCATACCAACACCAATGCAATGGCCATTGACAAGCAAAATAAACAGAAGATTCTGTGCTGCTCCTGAAATCTTAGTAAAGGACCTTCAATTTAAACTGAATCTAGGTGAGTACTTAGTCTTCTTTTTTTCTGTGACTGAAAATGCACACTGTCATAATCTGTTTTCTGTAGCTATAACACAGAAGCAGAGTCTGGGCACTTTATAAGGAATAAAGCTGTAAGGTCAATAGTGCTGGAAGACAGGAAGTCCAAGCATAGGGTGCCTGCCTCTTGTGAAGATCTTGTGGTACACCACAACATGACAGACGTGTCTTTCGGTGAGAATGAACAAAAATGTTTGTTCACTTTTTTCTCTCCTCCATCTCAACTCCCCTTTTCTTCCTCCTCATCCCCCTTCTCTTCTTCCTGTTTTGCTTTGGTTTTGGCTTCTTGATGCCCATTCTTATTCTGGAGACCAGCCTGGCCTGGACCTCACCTCTACCTTCCGTGTGCTGGGATCACAGATATCACCACCAAACCTGGTTCTTCTTCTCTCAAAGCTACTTGTGCTATCATGGGACTCTGCCCTCATGGCCATATCTAATATGATGCCCTCCCGAAGGCCCCGTCGCCAATCCTCGAGCCTGGTGGTTAAATTTCCAACATGAGTTTACATAAGATGTATGTACACTCACATTCCCTTACCTCTTAAAATGTGCCTGCTATCTCCAGGAAGGCTAGGTGTGGTGGAATATTTGTTTAATGTGTAAAGATGTGAAGATCTGCTGCTGTTTTACCTTGTCTGCTAAGGCATCTAATTGGTCTAATAAGAAACTGAATGGCCAATAGCGAGGGAAGAGGTATAGGTAGAAGCTCTGTGCAGGGAGAGTAAAGCAGGAGAAGGAATTTAGGATTAAGGAAGAAAGAAAAGGAGACAACAGGGAGACTCCAGGGGCCAGACAGACAGACAGGAAGGAAGCAGGAAAGTAGGAGAGACAGAACGAAAGAAAGTTAAAAAACAGTCCAGAGGCAAAGTATTAATGAATATAAACAGGTTAAATTAAGTTAAAAGAGCTCATGGGACAAGCCTAAGCTAAGTCCGAGCATTCGTAATTCATAATAAGTCTCTGTGTCTTTATTTGGAAGTTGCTTGGCAGCCCCCCAAAAATTCCAACTATAGCTGGGCCGGGGCACCTTGGTCAGTGGGTTCCAAGACTGAGGAAGGAGATCAGGCTTGTTAGGTTATTCATAGAATGCTTGGATATCCTTAAAACTAGGAAGTTAGGAACTGAAGCTGGAGACGCAGGGCCCTAGGTAGTCCATTGAGGCTCTGGCCCAGACCAAAGAAGGCCTGAGCACAGGCTGTGGAGAAGTAAAACTAACCTTCCTTCTTGGACCTTGAAATGCATCTCTACTAGTGTGTGTGTGTGTGTGTGTGTGTGTGTGTGTGTGTATGTGTGAGTGTGCATCTGTGCATGCATGTGTGTGTGAGTGTTGTGCATGTGCATGTGTACATGTGTGCATGTATGTGTGCATGCATGTATGTGTGTGCGCATTTGTGTGTGTGTGTGTGTGTCTGGCACACAAGCTCATGTAGGCTGAAATAAACGATCGTTCAATTACCTCTGGGCTCATAAGCAAGTGTGTATTTACAGGAAAAGTAAGAGTGGTTTCCCTTGGCACCTAATATTGATGAAATGAGCCCTTCAAAGTACACCATTGATCAGCTTCTTGGCAGCTCCCAGTCCCGAGGTCAGAGGCACAGAGGGAAGGAAACATGGAGGGGGGGAGGCAGCCCAGCTGGAGCCGGTTTCCAGTGGAGCATATCCTCTTTGAATTCCCCAAGGTGAGGAAGTGGAATAGCATTGGTCAGCTATTTGTACGTATCCCTAAGGTCCTCAAAGGAACCTGCACAGGTCCTCCTTGTCATTCTATTCCTGAGAACGCTGCGCCCCAGTAAGCCTGGGTTTTCATGGAACTAAACAGAACTCAGGCTTTCTGGATCAGTTGTGGATAAAGCAAAGCACAGTGAGGACCGAGGGTTGGGAGGAGAGGAGCGATGGCTGTGGGGCAAATGCCCTATTCTTATGTTATGATTAATGACCAACCCACTCTTGAGTTGAAAGCCACTAGCAAGGTTATAATGCTTTCACCTTTCGGCCTTGCTAAGCCAGCATCCATGATCGCAGCTGTGGAAACTGAGGCTCCAAGAGTTAAAATGACAGACCAAAGGAACCTCACTCAGATGTGACTTAAACCTCACTCCGTTGATCCCTCTTCTGCTGAGCTCATGATTTCAAAACTGCACTTAAAGTCCAGGTCCACTGGTCTCAGACACACCAACCTCATAGAGATTTAAAAAGACAAAGCGGAGACAAACAGAATGCCCCATGCACCTGAAAAGGTGTAGGCTCCTTCTCAGCGAGGCTAGGTACACCCTCGCAAAGCTGCGCTTGCCCAGCCCCACCACACACTCATCCCCACTTCCCTAGAACAGCTTGAGAGAATGAACGCCCTGTCTTACAGCAACTCTTATTGCGAAACCAACACTGATTCCTAGGGTAAGTACTGGATTGAAATAGCTTTGTCCTGGTTTTGTTTTGGTGTGTGTTTATGTTTGTGTTATATACATGTGTATGTGCACGTTACATGTATATGCATTTTACATACATATGCATGTTATATGCCTATGTGTGTATATGTATATGTGTTATGTGCATATGTATGTGCTTTATTCATATGTGCATGTATGCTATATGTATATGTGCATGTGTTATGTGCATGTGTGTATTAGATGCATGTGCTATATGTATATGTGTATTATATGCATATATTTATGTGTGTTATATGCACATGTGCACTATATGCATACATATATGTGTTATATGTGTGTATTGCATGTGTGTTTTATATGTATGTGCACATGTATGTATTATATGCATATGTGTATGTGTGTTATGGGCATATGTATATGTGCAGATGTGTCCACCTGTGTCTGCACTTGCAGGGAGTCCAGAGGAGGACACTAAGCACCCTACTCTATCACTCTTTGCCTTATTCCCTTGAACCAGTCTCTCATCGAGCCTAGAGCTAAGCCAGTGACCCGCAATCCCCCAGTGGAGTGAGGGGCTTTGAAGCACTCCCCGAATTCCACCTGTATCACAGACAACTGACATTGATGTTCTGCCCCTCAGTGCAGGAGACAGACAATATCACCACCCCAGCCCACCCAGAAGTGTTTGTATTCTTAGCCTTTCTTTAAAGTTACAGTTCATCTCAGCTTCCCTGGTAGCCCCTGGTTGAAAAGTAAAGGCGTAGCCCTGGGCGAGCAAGGAGCACCAATATGTATATCGGCACTCTCCCTGCACCAAGCTGGAGGTTCACCAATCTCAGCAGCAGCCCCACGGAGGCTTCTCTGGATACAAGGGAAGCCAGTCAGTTCAATGGCAGAAACTCCAAACAGGGGCACCCGGTCCCCGTGCTGCACACAGAACAGATTTATATCATGTAAATGGTTATTCTAATAAGGTGGTCGGTACACTGGCTGAAATTCAGGGGCATGCAAAATATATCATATAATTCACAGTCCTACAAATTTCCAGTGGTGAAGGCAGCAACAGAACCATTTCTGAAATGGATGTCATTTTAATTATCAATCTAAAGGGAATCATTGCAGCCTCCCCCAGTTTTCTCCTTTATAATCCTGCATTCCCATCTTCAAGAGCAGGATGCTACAGCACTGTGACGATCTACTGTCCCAGCTGGCTTTGAGATGAGTTTGGTATCTGCTCAATGTTACAGTCATATCTCTCAGATGTTCAAAACTCACACAGTCCTCTGGAATCACATAAGCCTACCACCCAGATTATTGTGTATGCTCTGTGGTACACACTGAACCAATAGTAACCACCATGGTGACAGATGATCTTCAGCAGTGTGCATGCTCAAGCACATGTTAAATATCTGTGGACCACATCATGCAGACAAAAGCAGAAACAAAATATAGTAACATGATTCTAAACAGGCAGTACTGCTATTAAAAAGTTCAATTGGATTGATAGTGACAATATCAGTTATAGTAATATAAACAATCAACTTTACCCAGACAAAGCAAACCTGTTGTGGTTAATGCGGCTGGTGGCTTCTGCTGGTGGGTGGCACCAGCAGGGGATGTCTGAGAACCTTCTGCGGTCAGTTGTTCACACATCTCCATCAGTAGACCTGCTGTTTTCCCATAACCCTTTGGGCCAGACAGAAAATGCCACTCCTCTGACCCACCGCCTGTGGATGGTTCCTGGGGAACAGAGGGTCAGCTGAGTTTCAGCCCTTAAAGCCTCCTCAGGCCAGAGCCTTTGGGACACAATGTGTGTCCCTCTCTATTGCTTCTCCACAGAAGTAAAGAACATGAGGCATAGACTCATAGACTATACTACATATATGTACAGGGAGAATGATCTTCAAAATTGCATCTTGGAAGATATTTAAATATTTAAATTCTTCTTTAGATATACCAGGAAATATTCAGGATATAATGTGAAGTTAGGAAAATAGGTTCTAGACATGGCGAGATGGTGCAGCTGGTCAAGGCCCTTGCTGCCAAGACTTACTGAGTTTGAGTCCTGAGACCTATATGGTTGAAGGTGTGAATTGACTCTTACTAGTTGACCTCTGACCTCAGCTTGCACATCACAGCATTCATGTGCCCACACACATACACACAAAAGGTGAATAAATCAAATGTCAAAAAGAAAACTAAGTTCTAAGGCAAAAGATTTGGTACGACCCAACTTTATGCACTAATTACCAAATGTCAATAAGATGACCTATATAAGATATTGGTAGCTCGGGGACTGGAGAGATGGCTCAGTGGTTAAGAGCACTGATTACTCTTCCAGAGAACCGGGGTTCAATTCCCAGTACCCACATGGCAGCTCACTACTGCCTATAATTCCAGTTCCAGGGGACCCGACACCCATGGCAAAACACCAATGTACATAAGATAAATAAATTAAAAAAAAAAGACATCGGTAGCTCTTACTACTTTTAGGCAACTACAACTGACTATGTTTATATTAACAGGTATCTACATATAAATTTATTCTTCAATGAATATGAATTACTAGTACAAGAGCAGAGAATTATAAATAACCAAGAAATATGTATAATCCCACCTGGGTTTCCATAGGACATTATATTAGTTATATTTTTGTTGCTGGGATAAAACACTAAACCAAGGTAATTTCTGGAAGAAGGGGTTTATTTAGGCTTAAGTTGTCCATGGGGTAAGAGTCCACCACGGTGGGGAAGCCTGGCAAAGCATCAGCTTGGAGCAGGATGCTGAGGGCTTATATCTTAAACCAAAAGCACAAAGAAAGAGCAAACTCAAAATGGCACTAATCTTTAAACTCTCAAAGCCCACCTCCAGTGACACACCTCCTCCAATAAGGCCACACCTCCTAAGCTTCCTCCAACAGTACCACCCACTGAGGACCAAGTATTCAAATGCCTGAGACTATGGGGGACATCTCAATGAAACTAATATAGAGATCATGCCACAGTGTGACTATTGTTTCCCCTGAGACAGGTTTCTCTGTGTAGCTTTGGTGCCTGACCTAGAGCTTGCTCTGTAGACCAGGCTGGCCTTGAATTCACAGAGATCCACCTGCCTCTGCCTCCCAAGTGCTGGGATTTTGATACAAAATCTTCCAAGTTGAGATTCAGTAGGAAATTAAAACAAGACAGCAGCTAACTGATTCTGGGAGTTTCTGATCTGTGAAAGACAAACCAAGAATCTATGGGGGTTTTGTGGAGGAGAATACAACTTGAAACAGGAAGTAAGGGTTCAAAATTCTCCCCTAGTAGCCATTAGCATTTGACCTAACAAAAATTATTTAACCTCTGTGACTCTTTTTTTTTTAAAATATGGGTTAGCCATTCATATTTTAAAGGCTCCTGTATGCACAGATGAATTCCAAAGCTCACAGTACAACTGCTAGTACTCTCTTGGTGCATAGTTATTTCAGCCCTGTTGGGGCTCCAAATACCTCACACATCCTTTAGCCCACTTGGGGACTGGATAAGTCTTACAAGCCGTGTGTTGTGTTAGACTTAATGGACTCCTGGTTCACTGGGGTTTTTTGTTTGTTTGTTTGTTTCGTTTTGTTTTTGGTTTGGTTTGGTTTTTGTTACTTATCAACTTGGCACAAGCTAGGGTCATCTGAGAAGAGGAACCTCATTGAGGAATGCCTGCATCAGACTGGCCTGTGGACCATTTTCTTGATTAACAATTGATGCTAGAGGTCCCGGCTCACTGTTGGGCAGTGCCACCCCTGCGCAAGCAGTCCTGGGTGGCAAAAGAAAGCAGGCTGAGCATATGAGGATGAGCACGCCAGTAAACAGTGCTCCTTCATGGTCTGTTTCAGTTACTGACTTGACTTCAGGTTTCTGCCTGGAGTTCCACTTCCAGCCTTGGGTTTCCCTCAGTGATAGATTGTGACCTGTGAGTTGTACAATGAAATAGGCCCTCTCCTCCCCGAGTTGCTTTCAGTCAGTGCTTTATCACAGCAACAAATAGCAAGCTAGGGCAGCATCCTATCCTAGGAAATCTAAAATGATACACAGCTCAACAAGTTCCATAGGAATTGCTTCATTAGCATAGCCCCTAAGTGGTGGTAGGGGCACAGAAACTCACTACCATGTGTGTGGATGCTTGATATGTGTCCCGATGCATTCAGGTACAGATTTCTAGGGTTCTTCACTAATCTTGGTTGGACTTCAAAGCCTGGTTCTCTCTAAGCATGTATGAGAGCTGAGAGATTCTGGACAGTTGGTTACCAAGGCCAGTGCCTGATGGTAATCAGGAATAGAAACAATAGCAAACACACAGCATGCAGTAGGTAGCAGGCCCAGTTATATGTACTATACTAAGGCCAACACATTTAATACATGGGGACCTTAAATGGAAACAACCTCTGTGATGTTTAATAGGGAAAGGACTTTTGTAGTTTCTAAAGGGTCTTAATGACCTGATCTACTTCTCTGTCGGGTCACAGGACCTAGAGGGTACCTGTTACAGTTTGAATTTGAATTGTCCCTCATAGGTACATAGGCACAACATTTGTTTCCAGGAAGGTGCAGTATTTTAGAAGCTGTGGAGCCTTAGGAGGAAAGACCTATGTGATGGAAGCAGCCTTTTGAAAGCCACAAGTCCAGACCCTTGTTCCACGGGCTCCTACCTCCCTGTCCACTATGATGTGAATGGCCCAGAGGACACACCTTCCCTGATGTGCTGACCTGAGACCCTCTGAAATTGTCACCCAATATAAACCCCTTAAACTGCTTCTTTTAGAAACCTTGCCAGACCAGTAAGAAAGATATCCAATATACCGTCTATCGTATGGGGTCAGGAAACCTTGAAGGACAAGAAACCAAAAGTTAGACATAGTCTTCAGGGCTCTGATGTAGCTTTTGTAGTTTATCAGGTTCCAGGCTAGTGTTTCAACTCCTTCCCTGCTTCTCAGAGAAGCCCAGACCTGGTATGTTTCACGTCTTCTTTGTTTTTTCTCTCCCTTTTTTCTGGTCATTTCAAAAACATCAGCTCATCTGGAAAAATGTTTAGTCTCAATTCAGCCTGTTTGTCAACTCATTCAACAAATTATCAGAGGGTCAGACAACTTTCCCAGGCAGGCCTGTGGCAGTGTTGGCTAGGGTGGGTTTTTCTGAGAAGAAACCTAGATGAGAAGAGCCCTCTCATCTGCCTGGGCTGCTCCCGAGAGATGTACTGAATTCTGTATTCTAGAGAATCTATGTCCTTCTGCTCAGGGTCCCCAAACTGCTTCAACACAAGATCCCCACAAACCAGGATCTATCACTGATGACCAAGCAAATCCAGTGAGAGATCCAAAGGACACGTGAAGCAGAGGCTTTGGGGGTCCTAACGACCCCCAGAAGTTTCTTATCTCTATGAAAAGGTGTACCAACCACATCATACCAAGATGTTGTTTTCTAATTTTCATTATTTCTTGATGGTTAATAGCTGAACAAATCTACAGAGGTTCACTGTTGATTTGAGTCCCACAGCAGTTCAGTCCCAAAGAAACACACAGAGGCCTACATTAATCATAAGCAAGTCGGCCCATTAGCTCAGGCTTCTTATTAACTCTTATAAGTTACATTAACCCATAATTCTTTTTCTGTGTTAGTCACGTGGCTTGGTACCTTTTATCAGTGAGGTGTTCTCATCTTGCTTCCTCTGCATCTGGGTGACGACTGCAGACTGAGTCTTTCCTCTTCCCAGAATTCTCCTGTTCTGGTTGCCCCACCTATACTTCCCGCCTGGATACTGGCCAACCAGCATTTTATTAAAGCAATACAACTGATAAATATTTACAGGGTATAAGATCATTGTCCCACAGAAGTTCACCTGACCTTGAGCCATGCTGAAAGATATAATGTCGGAAATAGAGCTTTGTGAAATAGCCTGGGGCTAGAAGCTCAGCTCTGAGGTGGTGAGCATGTTCAAGTCCTAGGTTCAAGTCCCAGAACTGAAAAAAAAAAAAAAAAACAGGGAGTCAGCAACAGTAGTGAAGAAGAAACAGCACCATGTTGGGTAACACTGAAGAAGAACCCTGAAGAGCAGAAAGAATGAACACAGGACAGCATGGCCTACCATCTTGTCCAGAAGCTGCAAGGCCATCCTGAGACTCAGTAAAAGTGGGGTTGCTGTGGTGGTGAGCTGTTAGGTCATTACCTGTCACCCTGTGGATGACACCGCTGTACTTGTGTGTCTTAGCGGATACAATGGGCTGGCAGACATCTTACTATAACAAACACAAGCCCAAGAGGATGTTTCAGCCTACAATTCCTCCATCTTCATTTCTCCATCTCTGCTTCTGCCTCTGCAGCTCCAGGGAGCCTCTAGCCGTGTCTTTAACCTCTTAGCTGTTTACACAAACACGGAAGCTTATTCAGAAAAAGTAAGGCAAAAATTTGTATTTTTAGTATGATACTATAATTGCTCTTTTTGTGTGCTCCAAGACGAAGATTCGTACAAATACTAACAGGTTACAATTGTACAAATGCTAGCAGAAGTTGTATTAGAATCGTGTGGGTTTTTATTTTTAACCTCCAAGTAGTCTTCAGTGTGGAGATACTGGTTTATTTGCTTGCTTGCCTGCTTGTTTTCAGTGCTGAGATCAAAGCCAGGGAGGGTCTCACACACTGTAAGCTCATGTTCTGCCTGAGCTGCCCCCAACCCTATGTATTGCATCATAAGACAAAAGGGCTATCACACACTGGAGTGGCGTTTGATTAGCAGTGTCCTCTCCAGCACTGGGCCTACTGGAAAGCAGCCTGAACTGAATAATCCATAAGCCATGGTGAGATGACAGGGCTTCCCGCCAGCAGTCGTGGAACCAGAAGCTGGAGGTCTGCGCCATAGCGGGCAGGTGTCCTTACATCGTGCTGTCGTTCCTCTGTGTCACGACGCTTTCCCTGCCTGTTGGCATGAATTCAGGCCAAAGATTAAAATCTGGAGACAAGCCACGAGGCAATTTAAAATGGAAATTCATTCGTAAAAAAATGAATATTAATTTGCCTAAAATTAATTTTAAACTTAATTTAGTTTAGTTTTAATATTCAAAAGGGAATTCATTTTGCCCCTACTACCCCCGGGGGACTGAACCACCGAGATCTATTTGCAAAGTAGATTTTTTTACTTCTTTCAGCTTTTTTTTTTTTAATTATTATTAGGCTGCTATACAACAGGAGAAATGCGTCTTTGATTTCAACCAGATGGGGCAATATCAACTTAGGACAAAGTAATAACATAAAAATTGTGATTTAATTGTGACCTGCCTGGAGTTCTTCGCCCGGGGTGGGTAGCTCTGGCCTGGTAAGCCTGAGTTAAATACTATAGCCTGGAAAAGACCAAACATCTGTTCTGGGGTGCATGGCGGGGACACATGCTGACAGGCTTATTAAATCTGCCTTATCTTGCTCAGGAGGCCCAGCTGTGGGACAAGACCACAACAGGGCTCAGCGAGCTCTTGGTCAGTTCACCTCTCTGTCTGCCCACAACAGGGCTCAGCGAGCTCTTGGTCAGTTCATCTCTCTCTGTCTGCTCACTGCTTCCTCTCTCCTCACTTCTTCTTCCTCTGCTTTGGGGCCAAGGCTGAAGATGGCAGCAATGAGACTCTTCCAGAGACAGCTGCAAGTAATACCAGTTAAGAGCTGGGCGTGGTGATGCACACGCCTTTAATTCCAGCACTTGGGAGGCACAGGCAGATGGATCTCTGGGAGTTAGAGGCCAGTCTAATCTACATAGTGAAAACAAAACTAGACAATAAAAAAAAAACCAGTTAATAGCCACACAGTTCACAATAGCACTACCATAACTCCTTCGGTATGATGGAATCTTGCCTGAAGCACAATGCACAAATTAGCCCAGCCGTAGAGAGTATCTTGGTTCCTAGGTAGAACCTGCAGTCCACAGGTTGCCAAGGCCACAGAACTATTTATGGCAGCTTTGACACGGAGTTCAAAAGCGTCCCTTCTATTCTCAGTAGCCAGTAACCCAATATTAACTCTGGAGGACTCTGGAAAACCACCGACCTTCTGTACTTGCTCAGCATATGCTCACGCGTCTTGCAGTGACTCTAGATGGCCTTTCCCGGCCTCTGTGGAATCAGTCTGCCGGAGATCGGCAGGAGTCTCTTGGTTTGTGTGTTCATGAAGCATGCTGATAACCAAGAACTCGCTGTAGGTTCCTGACCAAGGATGTAGCAGGTATTTTCCAAAATGCTCGTGGTATTTCCAGAGTCTGGTGCTATTGTGACACTCGCCACCCAAAGGTAGGGTGTGCTGTCTCTCTTTACCTGGGCTAGTTTCTGTGACAACCGGGTCTGATGGAATGCCGCAGAACTAATATGGCATGGCTGTGGTGCATGGGCAGGGGAAATAGGCTTCCTCTCTCTCCCTCTTCCTATTCTCCCTTATTGTCTTTCTCCCCCTTCTCTCTGTCTCCTTCTGTTTCTTATTTTCTCTTTCTGGCTCTCTGAGCTACCATATAAGAAGCCGAATGTTTCCTGTACTCCGATGATGTGGAGACAGGGATAAAACAGACACCAAGATGTGACTTCTACCTCTCCTGTCAAGTGTTCGTTCTTAGTCCAGGTGCTGGTTTTCTGAGTGGTCCAGCCTTCAGATAATTCCAGCCCCAGCTGCTGACTGTGACTTCATCAGGTAACTTACAGGAAACCTCGTAAGGGAGTGTTGAAAGTGAGAGTGAGACCCACTCTGGCTTTGAGAGAAGGATGTGCTTCAGGGCTAAAAGATGTCTTCCCAGAAGTGCGAGGGGGGGAATAGGTCCTGAAAGGTAAACAACAGACCGCCAGATAAAAAGCCTGTCTGGGCCGCAGTGTCAATACAGGAGGTGACAGGGGCCGCGACAAAGCGCCACAGTTGCTTGGGCAGGAAATGAAAGACTTTATTTCACAAAGAAGGACACAGGCAAAGGAGACAGGGTCTGGCTGTCTTTTGAGAAGAAGCTCATCATAACGGTAGTGGAAAGAGTGGAAGTAGATTTGGCAAGATCAGCAACAAGGTGGAAAGAATGGAATGGAAAACCAATTCAAATTAAGGCGGCAGGAGCCAAGATGGAAGGAAGGTGGGTCAGGAAGGGAAATGGCCTGAAGATGGTAATACCTGTTATGGTGAGAGTGAGGTGTGTGAGGCTGTAGCAGTAGAGCAGACGATGGAGACGTGAACTCCTGAGGGACCGGGCAAGGCATATCAGGTGGGAGAATGTGGGCTCCTATTTTCTCAGCCTATATGCTGCTCCCATGGGATGGTAGGGCTCCAGGAGGATGCAGAGGTCTTATCAGCAACAAAGGATTATTTTTTTGGTCCAAAAGAGGGATGAGCCTTGAAAGAGGGAAGGAAAAAGAGACAGAGGGAGCTAAACTGGGCAATGACAGCAGAGAGAGCTGAGGAGCAAAAGGCAGGTCAGGGAGTCAAGAGCTAATCACTCTGCCACTCAGAGCTGGGGAATCGGTGCCAAAGGATGCTTGTGTATGGGTGGCATCCAGACAGGTCCTCTTGACTTAAATTCTGCCCTTCCACAGTTGTCCAGTGCATGACATTTTCAGAAATGCACAGCCCAAGTCCAAACACTGATCTCTGCTTGAGCACTTAGGAGCATTAATAACTGTTATAGTTTTCAAATTTGCCCATTGATTTCAACAGTTGGGGGCAGGAGTTCAGTCCGTTCTTTAGGCATTTATCAGAAGTTCCAGTCAGAGCACACTTAAGATGCAGGAAGCGAGTGCTGTGGCCTTTGGATGTGGTCCAATTGACACAGTAACCAAACCTGCAGGTCTAGCCAAATTCCTTTGGGGCACCCAGGACGGAGGAGAGCTCGAAGTTTTTAGAATACTAAAGAATCTCAACAGCTGCAGAATGTAATGAATATTGATGGTCCCTTCCTAGGAATTTTGGACTTTGAAAATACAGATGTCATCAACTCTGACCTCCAAAACTTGAGACTTCAGATGGTGTCATTAAAAGGCAGTGATGAGTGAGCGGGATTATTTCTGCAGGAGACAGAGCAAGTAAAGAAATTTTGATGAAGAACCAGCCTGCAGGTGCATATAAATTATTGATTCAGCCAAATAAATATGGGGGTAAAGGTGGATTGGTTATAGATGAATCGGGCTTTCTCTCAGCTAGAGTTCCTGTGGCCAGGATTCTCTTTTTCCAGTTAAGAAAACAAAGGACCATAACAGTTGAACAATTGGCCCAGGGTCAAAGTCAGAATTGGGATGCCTCCTGGGAACTCTTGAACTTTAGTGACATTAGTGACATGAGGTCTGTCCAACTAGCTCCAGGCCATCTCTAACTTTATCTCCTGTGTCTTAAGTCAACTGTCATAAATATTGAAAGCAGAGCATTTTGTTCTATGTTGACAAATGATTTCCTAACCTGTGCAGCTATTTAAATGTAGGGATTATTTTTCTAGTGTTTACCAAATAGATTTGAATATGCAAACACAGTTCAGGCTGCAGGGACTAGAGAGAAGACTCCATGGATAGTAAGGACCTGAAGTCAATTTCCAGAATTCATAAAAAAAGCCAGGCATGGTTGAGCATGACCATCCCCCAGTGCTGGGGAAACAGGAGACAGGCTGGTCCCACGAGCTTGCGGGCTTGTCAGTCCATCTGAACATGAGCTTCTGGCTCAGTGAGAGACACTGTTTCCAAAAATAAAGTGGAGAAGTGACCCTGGAAAGAGATCTGATGTTTGCCTCTGGCCCCCACATGCACATGCATGGACTAGCACCCTCCCACACACATGTATATTTATACATGAGCATAAATATACCACACGCAAAAAAAAATAGAAAAAGGAAAAAATCATACTGTAAATGGGTCATTCTGATGTGCGTTGGCAATCAGGTGCCTGTTATAATCCTTAGTGAGATGAGGAAAATGAAGTGAAATTTTATCCACAGAGAGAATGTAATGTGAACTGCTTTATTGAAATTGAAAAAAAAATAATTCTTAAGGTGCCAGTTGTAGTATCACTATGTGTTATTAGTAACGCGGCAGTCCCTTCCTGAGGCCCCCAGCTGGCACAGTGCCCACTTGAGCAGGCAGCCGAGTCTCATTATTTACTTGCAAGCCTGTGTTCTTTTTGTTGTTCTTTGAATTTTTTTCCCTTTTGAGACAGTCTCAATCTGTAGCCCGGGCTGGCCTTGAACTTGAAATCTTGCTGAGTCCAGCCTCCCTTGTACTGGGATGGCAGACTCGCATCTTTGATCATTTCTTGAAGCTCTCCAAAAACTTCTCTCTGGTCCGCAAGCTCTCATGTTTCCTTAGACTGTCTTAGTCCCTGTTCTGCTGCTGTGAAGAAACACCATGACCAAGACAATTTTTATAAAACAAAACATTGGGGGCTTTGTGTTGAATAGTTTTGTGTCAACTTGACACAAGTTAAAATCATCTGGGGGGCTATATAAATTGAGAAAATGCCTCCAATAAAACCTGCAGGTAGGTAAGCCTGTAGGGCATTTTTAAAATTAGTGGTTGATGGGGGAAGGCTCAGGCCATTGTGGGTGGTGCTAGCCCTGGGCTGGGGGTCCTGGGTTCTATAAGAAAGCAGGCTGAGCAAACCATGGGGAGCAAGGCATTAAGCAGCACCCCTCTATGACTTCTGCATCAGCGCCCTCCTCTAGGTCCTTGCCTGTTTGAGTTTCTGTGCTGGCTCAATGATAAAAACAGTGATACAGATAAGCCCTTTCCTTCCCATTTTTGCTGTTGGTCACAGTGCTTCATCACAGCCATATTAACCCTACTAAGGCAGGTTTGCTCACAGTTTTAGAGGCTTAGTCCATTATCATCATGGCAAGAAGCATGGTGCTGGAGCAATAACTGAGAGCTACGTCCTGATCTGCAGGCCAAGAGAGCTTGGGCCTGACATGGGGTTTTGAGGTCTCAAAGCCCGTTCCAGGTGACGCAATTCCTCCAGCAAGATCCTCCTCCTAATTCTTCTAATCCTTTCAAACAGTTCTACTCCCTCACGACTAAGCATTCAAACGTGTGGTCCTACGGTGGTCATTCTTATCCAACCTACTACGTAGCCTTTCTGTTTTCTCCAGGCTCCGTTCTCCGCTCTCTTATGCCTTTGTAGTGTTAAAAATGATCTCTGCCCACTCTCTTTGTACAAACCTTTCTCTCTTAACTTTTTCACCAGGCAAAAATAGCTAAAACTGTTTTTTTTCTGGGCTGGAGGGAGGCAGAGGTAGGAGGATCTCTGTGTTTGAGGCTAGCCTGGTCTGTATAGTGAGTTCCAGGACAGCCAGGGCTGTCAGAGAAATGCTATCTCAACACAAAGAATCAAACAAACAACAACAACAAAAAGAGACTTCTTTTTTTCATGATTTTAATCTGATGAAGCAAAAGCATAGTACTGGGAAATCCAAACACTATGGAGAAAATTGTCTTGATTTATTAGTAATGTCTGCAGCGGGTAGACCAAGGAAGGACAGAAGGTGTGGGTCCAGACTCTGTCACGTCTCCCTGCCTTCCTCTTTTTGTTAATACTACCATTGCCAACCTGTTCCCGAAGGACTGTGGAGATGCTCACAGGTTGTTAACTGATTTCCGTATATCCTTACTCTCCCTTCCATTCAGCAATCTTTTAGGCTTGTATCTTTTACTGTATCAATTCACTTCTGTCATTGCATCCCTTGGCCTGAATGCCCACCTACATGCCTGGTGGAAAACTCCATTTGTTGACCACACCAGCACTTCAAGAGCAAAATTTCTAAAACCAAACTAACTTCTCCCTTGAAAGCTCACTTCCTCTCCTTCTTCCCCACCCCCAAATATCACTTGTACAGTGACAGTTTCACCACCATCTTTATTTTTGAAGTTCCTTTACCCATTGTGTTGATTTAATGCCTCTCACCCAGGTGAGGGGCACCATTTTTTTTCTGGTCTGTATAATTAGTCTCTTAATGCAAAACTCTCTGCTCTGTTGTCCCAAGGCAATGAAGACAACTGACCATGGCCTGAAACCTCTAAAACTGTGAGAAAAGACACACACACACCTTTTCTCTTTGTAAGCTGATTATCTCAGGCGTTGTAGGATAGTAACAGAAAGCTGGCTTCCACAGCTGTCTCTGTTGAAGTGGATTCCCATCACTTGGACTCTGTACTGTTTGGGGGGAGCAGGAGTTTTTACAATTGTGTGGCGTTCTGTCTCCTGCTATCCAACCTTCATTTCTTACAGGCCCCCTAGCCCTTGCCTGACTGCCTCACAGCTAGGCTTTTTAAACTCTGCTCCATCCTGATTGCTGATCTCTATTCATACCCAGTTTGTGGTGACGAGGAAGAAAATGCCACTTACGATAAGTATACCCATCTGGCTGGCATTAATACTCAAAACCTTGGTGGGTGTCTTTGCAGGTGATGGCCCCAATATTTTGCTAGGGTCAGAGCCAGAAGTTAATGACCTAACATTTGACTACCAGGAGAGGATACAAACTGGTGAGATTCTAGGAACAAAACTGGTAGGTAAACTTTTCCCTCTTCCAAAATGGTCTCCGATGTCGTTCTTTAAAATGACCTTTTTTATTTGGGATGTTGGGGAGTACAGTCACCTTTGGCACTTGTGGGGGGGATTGGTTCTCGTATCTTCCGAGTGCACAAGCATCTGCAGATGCTGAAGTTCTTTACAGAGAATGGCATAGGACTCGCACTCAACCTGTGCACAGCGTCCAGTAAGTGTCTGTGCACGTTGTGCACATGCGTTGGAACTCAGTCCAAGAACGGAGTCCTGTGAGAATTCTGGGTGCTTGTGAGAAAACGCCAGGAAAACAAGGCAAGAGTCTTGAGACCTCAGTCTCTTCAAAACACGGAATTGTTCCTGGAATGTGTTTTCATGCCCCTCCCAGGTGTAGTGGTTAGAAGGGGCCTTTATTTCAGCTTTATTCATGCTTCTCTATGGAAAATCATGCTTTTTTTTTTTTTGCCACGTGTGGCTAGTCCTTGTGATTGTACACCTTAGTCAGGCGACTCTTCTTGACTGTCAGAGTATAAACTGCCTGACTCTGAAAAAAGATGGCTGCTGCAGGAGGCTTTACCGGCCTCGGTTTTAAGACCCACTCTGCCATGTTCACGCTGCCAACTAAAGCAGTAAACATGCGAGTGCATTTCTATGGACACGTGTGTGGAAACTAGAGGTCAGCACTGGACACTGTCCTCCATTGTTCAAACCTTATATTTGGAGGCAGCCATCTCTCGCTAAACCTTAAAACAGCCTTTCTGCTAGACTGACTGGCCGGCGACAGATTACAGGAGCTTGCTACAAATACAGATCTGAATGGAGGTCCTCATGCATGTGTGGCAAGCATTTTCCCCATGAAACCATCTCCCAGCTAGCCACCCTATATGCTTTAAACCTCTCTTATACCTCTGAGCTAAGTATAATACCCCATATAGTGAGTATATAGCTCAATGGTAAGATTAGCCACAGCCCATATGCCGAGTAACAGGAAGTAACAGGAAGGGTAGCATTTTCTGCAAGAATCCCCATTCCCAGAAGACTCCATGAGTAAATGCTTGCTACCAAGCTTACCTGTCTGAGATCCACATGGTAGGAGGAGCTCTCACAAGTTGTCTACGGATGGGCTCTCTCTCTCTTTCTCAAATACATAAATAAATCTTATTTTTCTAAAAAATATAAGAAGTTTTCAGAAAGGCAAGGCATGGTGATACACACCTGTAATCCTCACTCGGGAGACTCAGGCAGGAGGACTGAGGGTTCAAGGCCAACCTTCACTACATTTCAAGATTCTGAGGTTCTGTCTTAACATCTTTCTCTGATGCCTTTAAAAAAAATAAATAAAACAGCTGGGCATGGTGGCTCACACCTTTAATCCCAGCACTCTGGAGGCAGGAGCAGATGGATCTTTGTGAGTTCAATACTAGCCTAGTCTACAAAGCGAGGTTCAGGACAGCCAGGACTACACAGAGAAATCCTATCTCCCAAAACTACACACACACACACACACACACACACACACACACACACACACACACACACACACACTAAACAAACAAAAACCAATTTTTTCCCCCAGATCCCTATCTGCCCACACCTATCACTCTCTGGTAGATTTGGGAGCCTTGAATATTGTATTACTTGTTTCTGGAACAACCTCTTCTTCCTAAAAATGCCAGATGGTTTGCTCAATTCAGATTCAAACTAGGATGAATTCGGATGAGCGCTAATGGTTGATTTGGTGGGGATCTGCGCGCATGGCGCGGATGCTGGAAGAAATGCGGTCTGTGCTCAGATTCGCTCCCATTCTCAAGGTGTGAAGGTCAGCAGGACACACATTCACCTAAGATGACTCAGTGGCTAAAGGTGCTTGCTGCCAAGCCTGACAGGGCTGATACCTACACGGTGGGAGGGATTCCCATAAGCTGTCTTCTGACTGGCTGTCACGCCATCTCTGTCACCATGCAGTGGTCACACCATGTGATAAATGCCAGCTTTGACTGGGTGTTGTGGGAAGAGGCTCTGAGGTGATAAGCTAGGGCGCAGTTATGCAGTTATCCAAGGGTCTCTCCTCCCCAACCACAACCTACACAGCCAGTGTGATACCTTCTCAGCCTTCACTTTCCCACAGAGCCAGACACCAGCAACCCATGGACCTCGAGGCTATCCTGTGCCCTGAACAACTGTCCCAAGGCAGTTTGGAATCAATTCCCTACTGACTGTATGTAGGGCAAGCTGTTTTGTTTTGTTTTTAAACTGTCAGGATGCAGGAGATATTTGCAAATTGTTTGGGGTAGGTAGGAAAACGTGTTTCCAAGCCTGGCTTCCTCCTAAAAATCAGTGCCATTTGGCATCTGCCCACCTATTGTGAGGCCTTTTCCTTTGGCCTTCACAGACCTCAGGGCCCTGCCCCCTACCAGCTGCATTTTTCCCGTTAGCCCTAGGGTTTCTCCTCCACCTGCCCACGCTTCCTTCCCAGTGCTTTCGCTCCAGCCACCCCCAGAGGCTGCTTGACCCCTCTTTGTGCCAAAGCCAGCAGTCCTATAACTTAATCTCCCTGCAGTGCCGCCCACCTGTGAATGAGGTGGTTGTCCTGGCAGTCAAATCCAATTAAGACCTGTGTTTGCAAAACCCAGCATTTATTCTGCTGGAGGCCCCCAAAGGCCCTCCAATTCAATTCAGCAGCCCACAGAAGCGAGATAAAGAGTACTCAAGATGACGCTATCAGCCTTTGGCATCTGGTTGCCTTGAGCTTCCCGGGGTGTGGTGGACAGAGCCTAGGCTTCGGGGTCAGAGAGATTTGATTTTAACTCAGAGCCCAGCCATTTGCTGATTGCTGTGTGATCTTAGATAACGTGCTAATTTCTCTGAGACTGAGTTTTCCTACCTGTGGGCCGGGTGGCGTAAGTGGTGTGTGGTGCACATCTGTAACCCCAATATGTCAGCTAAGGAAAGAAGATGAAGAATTATTTAGAACAAGCTTGGCTACAACACAGACCCTGTCTGAAAAGAAAGGGAAAGAGGTTTAGTAAAAATACCCATCTTTTAGGATTTACATAAGTAGAGATGTGTGATGTGTTCAGTTCAGAGTAGAGCATAGTTCCCCCTGAACCGAGGGGGGCAAAAGTAGAAATGGGCGGTCAATGCTAGAGCTCTGGGTTTGTTCCTCAGCTGCACCAGTTGGACAATGATGGGGCCAATTTCTACTCAGGAGAGTGTCACACAACCCAAGGCTAATTCAAGCAGGAGGCCACCATCTTGGGGACTTGAGTTTAGCATTAAATAAACGTGTACTGTCTTTTCCCACCTTTCTATGGAAGGAGGGAGAGACCACAATACAGGAGGAGATGGACACCCTCCACCAAGCACAGTGGGCGCACGCTTACCCTTCAGGCTCCTGAGTGTGTGTTCTGCGTGGCAGGTAGAAACCACCGTGTTCTTGCAGAAGTGGCCTTGGCGATGGCCAAGGTCGGAGGCCAAGTAGCTGTATTGTTCATTTCTTCCCTCCTTCCTGGAAACACAAGGTTGCAGAAGCAGGCAAAAAGCAAAGTGCATGCTAACTGAAACCCCATATGGAGAACTGAACACTTTTGCTTATATCAGCCTTTGCCACTTCTGATGCAAGCCCGACACAGGGAAGCGTGGAGTCAGCCTGCGTCACTCCCGTGGCCACAGCTACAACAGATAGGAATTGTCATGTTTCTTTCTACTCTAAGTGAAGTTGGTGTTGGCCTCCAGAAGTGAGCTGGCATGTTTCCTACATGTGGAGATGTCGATCCCAAGGCCAATGCCACCATTCCTTCTTAGGTCTTGGTTATTTTTGTTTGATGGAGGTAGTCTTTTCCAACCTTAAGAGTTCTTGACTCACTCAGTATTACACAGAAACACTACAGGGCGCCAAATGGAGGGAAGGGGCTCATTCCCTTGAATTTGAACCAATTTTTACTGGGAAATATCAAGAATCCACAGCCAAGTTGGCTTGCTTAGAAGAGAATATTTTGTTACTTAAGACCCCCAGAATGCCAAACTCTCAAGAGCTCTAGCTAGAACAAGTCTTACTGTGTTTTCCCCATAATGCATATCCATAATAGTTTAATTTATAAATTAGGCACAGTAACAAATTAACAACAATAATAAAAAATTATAGTGAAACGCTATGATAAAGTCCATGTAAATGTGTTCTTTGTACATATATACTTATACACATATATTCGTTATATATAAATATATTAACATATATTAGCATATATATGTGTACAATACACACACATATATACCTGTGTATGTGTGTATGTACTGAATTTGCCCTTCTTCTGGTTGACCATGAGTAACAGAAATACTGGAAAATAAAACCAAGGATTGAGCAGGACAGACCCTCTAAATCCATGACTACGAACAAGTGATATCTTTGCTGGCCTCAGTTTCCTTCCTTGTAAGTAGAGAATGACACACAAAAGGACAGAATCCTTTTAAACACTAACCACTCTGATTCTCCAATATACTTTATAAACTACAGACTTGGCACATGGTTTGAAGTCAAGACGCAAAGACTTGCAGTCTTGAGTTTCTCCACCTGAGCAAACACTGCTCCCACAAAGTAGACATTCCCCTTGGTAAGGTAAACAGGAGGACCACCCTAGGAGTGGGAGAGATGAGGTTAAAGGAGCCATAGGGAGGGAGGCCTCTCTTCTCAGCAGCAAACAACCTTCCTGCTGCCAGATTAGAGGATTGTTAAAAAGCAAAGTGCGCAACATAGAGAAATGAGGAGGTGCAAGATAGGCTTGGACATGCAACTTTAGAACCTCATGGAGGAAGTAAATCACCACGTGGATAAGATATAATCACTTTTTTTCAACCTCACTCTTGTATTTCATAACACAGGGGAGATGTGCTAAGAAAACTGGGGAATGTCAGGAAGCAAGATCATGTAAACAAGAAAATAGACTCAGCTGAATATAAAATTCTGATGCTTGGGACTCTCCTACACAGGTCAGAAGTCAGTCTGCCGTTTGCTCTTCTATCAGTGACTTGTGTGGGGTGGGGGTTACTTCATAACACTTTGTGTCTGTATGTGTGTTTGTAACACAAATGTTATTAGTATGTGTCTAGATTTGGGTCTTTTTAAACCAGTGGACCCAACCTTACTGATGCTGCAACCCTTTAATACAGTTCCTCATGTTGTGTTGCCCCTCAACTATAAAATTATTTTCATTTCTACTTCCTAACTATAATTTTTCTGCTGTTATGAATCATAATGTAAATATCTGATATGCAGGATATCTGATATATAAATATCTGATATATGTGAAAGGGTTGTTGGAGCCCCAAGGGGTCATGACCCACAGGTTGAGAACCACTGCTTTCAGTGCTTATACTGCTTTCAGTGATTATACCTGAGAGATGGGAACCTATCAGTCTCTATTCTCTCTTTTATGCAGCTGAGACATACCTAATCCTCTAAAGTTATCATCAGTTATTTCTGTTCCTTAGCAATGCTACAACTCCCATGAGTGACTCCCACTCTCTTTACCCATTGGCGTCTCTCTGTTTTCTCAATGACCGCACTCCCTTTTCAGTTCTCACCGCACGTTCTTTATTGTCGTTCTCGAGAAGTACCCTCCAGATCAGTGATGCCTCATTCCACGCTGTCAGTTTCCCGTGGTTCCACCTTCAAAGTGGGTTTTGATTCTTTGATTGTATTTCTGGCCACCTATTTTTCCCCTTGTTGAAGGTTGTGTTTGTCGGCTAATTTTGAGACCAGGTCTCCTCATGTGTGTAGCCCAAGCTGGTATTGTACTCCCAGTCTTCCTGCCTCAGCTTCTTGAGTGCTGGGATATAACATGGCACGTGCCACGGTGCCAGGAATTTTGCCATCCATGCGTTTTTTTATTTAAAGGTGTATTTCTCTATATACAAAGGTCACTTGTAATCAAGATATTTTAAAGCTTTTCTTTTGTTTCTTCTAGTAAGCTTCCTTCAGAAGGCTGCTCCTTTCCAGTCTTGAGAAATCACCATTCTCCTCTTTAAGCGCGTCTTAGGCGCTTCTGTCCCGATCCTCAACTGAGCTAGTGAGGCCTGGGACAGCCACTATGAGCATGGCAGCACAGATGTGTTGGCATAGAAACTTGTGCTTGGTTCTCATGCATTTCCACACCTTTTGCTGAAGGGACAGGTAGCTCTTTGTTTCCTAAAATCTTGGCTCTTTGAGGTGCTAACAACTCCCTCATGTTTGAGGAGCCTCTGGAGAATTTGCTCCCCTCTCAGCCTTTGTATGAAGACCCTGAACCTTCCCAGAGAAGGATCCAGAACTTCGCATGAATGGAAGATCAAGACTGGTGCTTCTGTGGGTTTTCAGAGAGGCCCATCCTAAAAAGAAGTGAAGTCCGGAAAGTCTATGATGTTCTGATTAAGCTTTTCTCAGGAAAGTGATGGATAATGACAGTGCCCCGAGTGCAACATCCTAGAAGGATCTTGGACCTGAGGCCATGGAAGTTTTATATTATGCTACTAAGTAGACATCACTAGAGCCTACCTTGAGCAGTAGCCCTGCGGATGGCAAGGACCACACAGAGGACAAGTATAGCAGAGGCCCCAGAGCCTAAGGCCAAAGGCCTCTTCTTAGTTTTCATGAGCCTAAGCCAATTGCTATCAGCTTCTTGTTCACTTTGTCACATGGAGGGCTCACTTCTAGGGTTTACTATAGTAAGAATAATAAAGAAATATGAACGCTGTTGCATTTGGGTCTTTCTGAAGTTTGAACCAGCTGTAAACAAACCAATCTTGAAAAATCCTCAGAATAATCCTTGCAAGGCCAGCACAAGAAACAGACACCAAAGATGTTAATGTCACTTTCCCGAAGTCCACAGTCACAGCAGAGTTGCCATTCAAGGTGCTATGGCCAAGCCCTTACCTCTACACCTCATTGTTTAGACTATAGGAGTTCTGTGAGTCTTCACCTCTTTTTAATTCTGGGAATTAAAAGTTAAACCAAAAACTTCCTCGTATATTTTTATGATAGGTTTCTGCTCATCAGTGTGTCTAGAGATTGAGCCTAAGTTTCCCTGGATGGCTGAATAAGGGAGAATGTGACAGAAAATTATTTACTTGCTAATCTCAGGAGGGAGAAATTTCTGTTTTTGTAAACCAAAGATCAGTGCAAAGAAGAAGAGGAGGAAGAAAAGAAAGGGAGGAAGGAAAGAAAGAAAAAGAAGAGAAAAAGAGAAGGAAGGAAAAAGAAAAAAGTCAAAGACAGGTTTGAAAAGATAAATGACTGCCTGAGAGCCGCAGAGCCTGAGAGAAACCACAGGACACAAAAGGCCACGCGGTTGAAATTGACCAAGGAGTTAACAGAAGGAAAGCGGGAATGAGGCCAAGTACCTTTGCTAAAGCTTCATATACTGTTGTAGCAATCTCCACGGCTTAGATGGAAACAAAGTCGGTGAAGTCTGGTTTTCCGTAGTTTATAGTCCTGGCTGCTCACCGAGGAAGACTCATGCTAATCCTTATCGGGTTGTTCTTTGGTGAATCGTCACTTTATAAGAAACTTGAGTAGCTTCTATAACAAATGCACTATTGTCCTCAGTTTTATTATACAGTAGGGAAAATAAACTCATTAGGCGACAGCCCTCCGCATGTGCGTGGGGGGCAGTGGGTAGGTGGGAGTCGCAACACTGTGCAAGCCTAGTTCCAACTATTTCATCTCTAGCTCTAGAATAGCCTGTGTACGTTGTGGAGAAATCTTTCACATGAGATTCTGTTGTCAGGGCTTCTGTCCTGCCTGGTTTCTGTCCTCCCACCAGGTCCCACGGCTGTTTAGCCCCAAAGAAATCACACAGAGGTCTATTTACGTTATAAACTGATTGGCCCGTTAGCTCAGGCTTCTTATTAACTCTTATCACTTATATTAGCCCATTGTTCTAGTATATGCTAGCCACCTGGCTCAGTACCTTTTTCAGCGGGGCAGTCACATCTTCCTTCTTTGGTGTCTGGACAGGACTGGGGAGGAATGGGCTTTCTCCTTCCCAGAATTCTCCTGCTCTCCTTGCCCCACCTCTACTTCCTGTCTCATTGTCCCACTTATACTTCCTGCCTGGCTACTGGCCAAAGAGCATTTATTTAAAACATAATTGACAGAATATAGACAATTGTCCTGCACCAAGATCCAAGCAGGAAAAATGTAGCCTTTAAGTCAAAATTCTCTAGGGGCTGTCACCTGATCATGAAGACAGCCAGGACGTCAATGCACCTCTAACTCTTATACTGCAGAACAAATGGGTAATAGGTCACAAAGCATTTTGGGAAATGGAGAAGACACACTTAGGAATCCCTGTACATAAGTACTTATTTCTTTCCCCTCATCCCTCAAGTGAGTCTTTACTTCCCTAAACTGAGTACATCTAACTGTGTGTTGCCAAGAGCGAGGTCCAGAAAGACTCACATCATCTGAAGCACAGTCACTTAAACATAGTAGGAAGTGCTTACCCACATCCCAGTCATTTGAGTCCAGATGGCATGCATGAGAAACACACACACACACACACCCCACCTGTCAAGAGCCAAAGGGCCTGCCGCAATCCTAAAAGCATCTTAATAGACAGTACTCACAAAAATTCATGCCAAGTGCCAGGAAATTCTGATTGGAATGTCTTTATCCACTGTGTTGTATGTACATTGAGTTACATGTTTGAATATAAATTTATGATCACACCAGTCATGAGCTTGATGAATGAGCAGAAAGTATGAATACACACTGGGCTCTGCCCAGTGCTTTGTAAACTTGGCAAAGTGCAAGTCCCTACTTTAGTTCCCACCCTCTCCACCTTCTCTCTAACCAGCCACCACTTAGGTCAATAATATGGGCTGTAAAGTCTCCATTCATAGCACAAGCTGGCTGTGGACTCCGAGCATCCAGGCTGAGGCAAAGGATGAGGTGTGTGGATATTTTCAGTCCGGCACAGAGTACAGAATTCATTCGTAAAAAAATCTCATACGACCTTTTTGCAAAATGAGTGCAATTTGCCCAAAGCCCACAAACCAAGACCTTATTATAATCATTTAACTTACTTTCCCCCCCAGGGACAGAATGAAGAAAAAAATCAATACTAACATCTCTTAAAAAAAATGGCAGTATGAAGCAGGTCAGAAGAATGTCTTGTCTCTGGAAATCAGGCTGTAGAAAATCGACAGGAATGTGGGCAATGATTTAAATATGAAGATTCTTGTCAAATATGAAAACACTTTATCAAATGTAATATTTACAACAGAGAAAATGTAAAGAAGAAAAATAAACTTGTTTTCTCACAAGAAGAGAGTAATCAAGGGCCTAGGAATACAGCTCAGTGAGGGAACACTTGCCTGGCATACACAAAGCCATGTTCTATCCTCAACACTACAAAAATTTAAATAGAACAAGCTGGCATAAGAAGAAAGGAGCTAAGGTGTGGTCTCTGTGTAAGAAAGAACACCATAGAGGCATCAAGAAACATTTATCAGAGCCAATATGGTGACATATCCCTTTAACCTGCGCTTAAGAGGCAAATGAAAGTGGGTCTCTGAGTTCGAGGCCAGCCTAGTCTACATAGTGAGTTCCAGGTCAGTCAGAAATACATTGTGAGACCCTGCCTCAGAGAGAGAGAGAAACATTTGTCAGAAAAATTGCAACAGTAATACAGTCAAAATGATAGTCTGCTTTTGGTTGATATTTCTCTTTCCACAATGCCCACAATGACCTTGTGCTAGGTTTATAATCACAAAAATAATAAACAATACAAACTAAAGAAATCATCTACTTTTACAAAGCAGTAGCCCATGGTGTGAGTCAAGTCAATTTTTATATGTGTGTTTATTGGTTTATTTTACCTGGGCTCAAACCCAGGCCTTCATGTACACAAGACAACTTGCTACCTTTAAGCTGGTTTTAGCCCATTCACGTAGCTTTCTAAAGAGTGGACCCCCAACCAGCTTTACCCAGGAACTCAAAAGCCCTCAAGAGTGAGGGAAATGATCAGACTGCCTCTGGGACCTTTGATCTGTCTGTCACTCAACCGACAAGTCATCGGCTTGTAGGTTGCTCTGTCCATCCTCATCCTTCTGTCCCTGTAAAGCATGCACTTGCAAGTCAATGTCAGTGGAATGTGAGTGAAGAAAGGGGCCCCAGGTAACACAAGGCACCCAGAACACACCTGCAGCTCTGACAGGTGCAAGCAACACCACTGACTAGCTATAAATTAACTTGGGGGCTGGGAAACAGTTTTCTCACTTTCCATTCTGACCAAAGAAAATGACATTCCCTTTATTCTGATTTAGATTAATTTCTTCAATAACCTTCATTTGGAGAGGAATAATATTAGAATATTTTTAAAGGTTTCTCTTCCAGCTCTTAGATGGGATTATTTTTTAAAAAAAAATAGTTGAAAAGCATCCAAGTGATAAAACACTAACATTATCTCTTCAAAATTTCTGAATGAGCAGAAAGTCACTTCTAACACATGAACAAAAAAATGGTTTTACATGGAAACCAGAAAATAACTTGTTCTTAAAATTTTTGATTTTACTTCTCTATTCTTAGAAAATGTCATACACAGACAAAGCATATTTTGATCATATCTATCTCCATTCCCCAAAACTTTTTTTCAGATATCCTAGTCCCCCTTCCAATTTCATATCCTCCATTTTTTCTAATAACCCGCTGAGTCCAATAAGTGCTGCCTACACGTACAATATAGAGCCGTCTGCTGGGGCAGGGGCCACAGCCTTGAGGTAAAATACGGATGCTGTGAGATCGTGAGTGTATCAAGAAGATACAATTTCAGCCAGGTGTGGTGATGTACACCTCAAATCCTAGCGCTCAGGAGGCAAGGCAGTCAGATATCAGTTTGAGCTTGGCCTGGTCTACAGGGTGAGTTCCAGAACAGCCAGAGTTATACAGAGAAAACCCTGCCTCTAAAATCGAAGGAGGAGGAGGAAGAGAACAGAGTGGGAGGAGGAAGAAGAGAAGAGGAAGAAGAGGAAACTATTTTACAGCCATCTTCCCTGACTTTTGACTCTTACATCTTTCTTTTCCCCTCTTCTGACATTGCCCTGTCCCCCGAGGGAGGTGGTGACATTGATGTCCTGTTTGGGCTGAGAATTCCAGAGGCCTTTCCTGTGCATTTTGACTAGTTGTGAGTCTCTGCACCAAACACCCTCCACTGGAATAAGAAGCATCTCCAATGAGAGGTAAGGACTGCAGGACCTAATTTTAACTGGCAGAAAGGCAATTCTACAACAGATTCTGGGATTCTTTATCTTTACCAAGTCCTGCCTTGCGTTCTTCAATCATAATTTAATCTGCTAAGTGGCCAATGCTCAGGAAAAAGCCATCTTCCATCTTGCTATTCTTCATCACCCTGTTGACACACATATCCCGAGGAGACCTCTTGTCTCTCATGTTGGGGAATGGCTGTTCCCTCTGGTCATGGCACCACCATCTCCATCTCCATCCTGCAATCCACAGAATAACCTTGGCCCTAAGTCACAGCATAAGCAGAACATACAGAGATAGCCAGGTCTTCACTAATGATAATGGGGCTGTTAATACTTCTTAGTAGAAGGAGGCTGGGAGTCTCATGATACCCTCCCCTCTTCACAGTTGCACATGGTCTTGAAGGAATATTATAGCATTTAAGAAGTGGAAGGCTTGCTGTAGGAGGGAAGCCATTAGTTCCTGGCCGCTTAGCCCTGAAATAATCTCACAGAAACCATATTAATTAAATCACTGTTGGCCCATTAGCTCTAGCTTCTTATTGGCTAACTCTTACATCTGTCTCCATGGCTTCTCTCAGACTCCGTCTCCTTTCTCCCAGCATTCAGTTTAGTTTTCCCCACCTACCTCTGTTCCCCCATAGCTCTGCTATAGTCCCAAAGCAGTTCCTTTATTAACCAATGATATTCACAGCATACAGAGGGGAATCGCACATCAGCTAGCCAAGGGTGGGATTTTATCTACACACCTTCCAGGAGGTCGTGACCCATGTTGAGTGGAGTGCAGCTGTTTTTATCATCCATGTTCCTGGAAGTAAGTGACAAACTCCTTGGTTCACTAAGCTGAACTAAGAGAGCATCCTTTCTTTTGTCTGTCACTGGTGCTGTTTGAAGTAACTCCACATTTGTTCCTATCTCCCCAGGAAAAGTAAAACAACATCACAAACACAGAGACTCACCATACATGCATTTACTGGGCATTGCCATTTATTAGCTTACGCACTTCTTGAGAATAAAATTGTGTTAAAAAATACTTGTAATTGGCCTATATTCACTGTGCATAGTATTGTTTCTCAAGGCCACGTTTCTGAAAATATTTAGAGTACTTTGAGCACATCTTCCTCTTACCCCTTCCCCTTCTTCCTCCCATCTCTTGCAGTCCTATTTGTTTCCATAGACAACTTCAATTTTACTTTCACGCCAAGTATGGACACTTGATTATGTCTCTGTATAAAATCTAAGATCTACAAATGAAAGAAAGAAAAGCATTTGTCTTTCCCCCTCAGGTTGCTTTCGCTATCTGGGATCTGTGCTTCCAGATGAATTTTAGGATGTTGTTCATTTGTTTCAGTTTCTGCAAAGATGACATTGGCATTTTGATGGGAATTACACTGAATATATAGAAGACTTTTGGTTTTTATTGTAAAGCCTTTGCTTCCTTAAGTAGGTTTATTATGAGGTGCTTTTATTTCTTTTTTGATGTAACTGTGAGTGGGATTATTTGCTTGATTTATTTTTTTAGCGTGTCAGTTGGTGGTATAGAGGAATGCTACTAGTTTTCTTCTGTTTTAATTTGGTACCTTACTACTTTGCTGACTGTGTTTACCTTTGTAGTTTTCAGGTGGAGACTTTATGGTCTCGCTTAATGGGGATAGTTAGACTGTTTCCTTTCTTGTGTGCAACGTTATTTCCTTCTCTCATCTTACTGCTCTGGCTGGGATCATAAGTGCTACATTGAATAGGTACAGAGTGAATAGGAATAGAGAAAGTGGACACACCTGTCTTGTTTCTGATTTCTCTGGAAGCGATTTGACTTTTTCTCCATTTGGTTGGCGACAGGTCTGTCATCTACAGCCTTTATCATATCCCTTCTATTTCTAGTTTCTGCAAGACTTTTAGCATCAGGTATGTTTGGACTTGGTTAAAAGCTTTTACTTCGTCTCTTGAGATGGTCGGGTAATGTTTGCCCTTGAGTCCAGTCAGTAATGAATTGCATTTATTGATTTGCAAATGTCTAATCATCCCTGAATCTTTGAATGGGGTGATTTTGATCATGGCAAGTGATCTTTTTGACATGTGCTTGAATTCAGTTTGCAAGCATGTTATTGAGAAGGTTTGCATGGCAGCTACTCAGTGTTCTGTTGGATGAGTGAATAAGGACTGGAGCAGGCAGCTGCCCAGGGCACTGACGAGAAGACAGTGCTGCTGCTGACAGCCTTGGGGAAAAGCTGTGGAGGGCAGCTTAGACATTGCTATGTTTTTTGGTTTATTTTTCTGGGAGGGGGTGCTTTTTAATAAGCAAAATTCAGGCCAATTCAATGCCAGATTTTATAAGAAGGAACTCGGTGTGCCTTGACTAAGGGGTCGAAATTTTCCATGTTCATTTCCTCTCTTCATTGTTATACAATGAAAGAAAGGGCACGATCCTGCCTAAGGACCAAGCCCTCTCTCAGGCTCTGAGCCGCTATCTGCCCAAAGGTCCTCTAGATACTGCCTCCCAACTATAGAAAAAGACTGCTCTTTTCCAACCCACAGACGCCACACTCTTACCTACCAGGCCTGTGGTGCCCCACAACTAAGTTTAGCCCATGCTCCTGATTTTTAAATAGTCATCTGAACCACAGGGGAAATTATTACCCATGGTTTCCTAGATCTGTGTAAGAAAGATGCTTCCCACCCCGCCTGCTATAAAATGATATTTGCTTGTCCCGGCTCCTTCCCAGCTAGGGTCCGATCACACTTTGCCGGCATGCATTTTGCAATACTTCTTGGCTTTGCTCACTCTGTCAGCATGCTCACTACATTTGGAATCGGAGCCAGCACTTGGCTTAACTCACCTTCAACTTCCAGCTAGTGAAAAGGGATTTAGAGCTGGCACTAGCAGATTCACAGGTGGGCCTGTATCACAGTTGCCCATCAGAAAAGAAAGAAGTGAGCCCTGAGACTTGAGCTGGGGAGGCTCCCCATGACAGCCTTAGTCTTGTATCAGATTATTGTAACCCATGAGTGTTTTAGTCTTGGATACCTACTTACATTGAAAGCTGTTCCTATTTCCCTAAGTGTAGAACCCCCAAACCATATTAAACTACAATTTCCATATGTCTAAATGTGCCCAATATGAGTTAATGGACATAATGACCTTGCATCCTCTTGTTCTCTCAGTTAGAATATTTTTAAAAAGTCGTGGAAGCTGGGAGTGGCGGCACATGCCTTTAATTCCAGAACTCAAGAGACAGAGGCAGGCAGGTCTCTGAGTGTAAGGTCTCAAACCCAGGATAAATGCCAACCTAAGGTACCTATTTAACATATCAAAACTGACCTCATCACCAGGTTCTCCCAGCATCCCTCAGTCCCTACCTGTTAAGGGTATATAGTTGGCATACCCTGCCCCCTACCCTAAGCTTCTCCAGCCCAGGGGAGGGCTCCCCTTTCCTATATAATCCAGACATTTTGTTTACCAGCCTCTTTCTGTCTACCCTCTTGCCCTCCTGGTCTCTTGGTCAGTGGCTCCTCTCCCCTTCTCTCCCCTCCTCTTTCTCCTCACGTGGCTCAGGTTCACATTCACTCTGGACTCTCCCCAGATGTCTTTGCCTCTGGCTATGCTCTCCCTCCAGACCTAGGAACAGCCCCCCCCATTCACTGAGCTGTAAGTTCTAGACAGCCACGGCTACACTAGAGAACAAAAAACAAAACAAAACAAAAGTTGGTAATGGTGCCACCAGCCTATAATCCAAGAAGGACCATGAGTTTATGGCTAGCCTTGACTACAGAGTTAAGCTGGCTGGAGACCAGTCTGAGCTACATAATAAAAGCTGTTTCAAAAACAGAAAGGGGGGGAGGTGCTTTAAAAATGGTAAGATTTGTTTGTTTTAATGTGTTGATTCAGTACTTTTTAAAGTTGGCAATCCTGTATCAATTAGAAACTTCCCAAATTTTACTAGTCATTAAAGGTAGAGAACGATGAGGAGGAGCCTCCCTCAAGCGGCAGCTCAGGTCAATAGATTTCTCAGGGGAGGAGGAGTCATTGGTCCCTAAAGTCACCTCCTGAAGTGTTCCTAAAGTCACAGAGCCCCAAGGGCATCAGAAACTATACAGAGGCTATGAATCGGCAGACAGTTGCTAAAACAAATCCAAACCAGGCATTCTTCTAAATATGTCCACCTTACTAATCCTCAACCACGTCTGCAGAACTGTGAGTTTGCAAGCGGTGTTCTGCCCAATACCACAGCTACAAGAAAGCTGAGGCTGGAGCGATGGCCACAAAACAAGATTCAGAGAGTGCTTAGGGACGCTATTGCAAAAGATGCCAATAAAATCGGATTGGGGTTGTGGAGGGAATGTAGAACTCTGGCCGCCCTGGAAAGGTCACAGCCATCTGTGAACCCTGGGGCTATTGTCCTACTAAGGCGAAGGCGGGGCCAATGGAAGGACAACAATGCCTTCTACACCCAGGGACACGACCGGTTAGAACTTTGGTAGTAAGGGGAAACTTTACACGCAACCCACGCTCCTCAGTCAGTTTCTACAGTCGGACGTTCCACTGTAGGAAATCGCTTCCTCCCCTTGGCTTGGGTCCCCAGGCTCCTGATGAAACTGTGACCCGTCGTCCCCTTCCCAGATCCTGGAATCCAGCCCTGTCACTCACCGCACGGCTGCAGATCACGTGACGGAGTGTCCCAAGTGTGGCTATTGGTCCGTTCTGGGAGTGCTCATTGGCTGCGTCCGGTATTCATGGGTTGAGGAGGGGGAAGGCCTAGGATGGCACCCTCAGTAGGGAAAGGTGGCTAGAAAGTTAAAGTGTGCCTCCGCCTGCGGGAGCTGGAGTCCAGAGTACTGCAATCCAGGTAGCAGGTGAGCTCGCTGCTGTCGCACGGACCGAGCCGAGTCCCTGCCCCACTTTTGCCGTCGTGGTCGCTGTTACTGTCACCCGGCGGCGCAGATGGTGAGGTGGGCTGGAGGGTCTGCCCTCGGTACTCAAGAGCTGTACCCGGTATGTACCTCCCCAAGCCTCGAGCTCAAGGTGCAGGGCCAGGAAATCTGCGGTGAGGAGCGCGCGGGGGATCCCCCCTCTTTTCCCTGCCATTTGTCGTCCCACTTACAGTGACACGCAGGTGGTAGGACGCCCTAACTGAGCTCGGGTAGCTTGTCGCTTCCACGTGGTGAAACATCTCGGGGACCCGAGCTGGGATGGATGGGTTAGCCCCGCGTAACGTGGCCAGGGAAATTGTCGTAAACAAAAGAGGTGGCATGTCCCAACATGGCACATTTCCAACCTGAGATTTGACACATCTGGAGAATAATTCCAGGTTTTTGCGGAGGAATCTGGAGTCCAAATACAAGTCGGTGGGGCCTCAGTTTCCCGTTACGAGATAGATATGAGAAAACTGTGTTCAAGCCCTGACTCCAAGTTATGTGGACTTGTCCCTACTTTGGTTCAGGTCAACCTTTGCTGCACACGAACAAGGGCACACCTTAGGTAGTCTTGGGTCTCCTAGAGCGACAGACTTGGGGTGAGCTCCACCCGGGAACGCGCGGGGGTGCTCGTGAGGCGCTGCTCCAGCCTGGGCTGTCCCGTCGCCAGGTCCCGCCCTGGGGTGATAACTTGGGCTCCTCCTCCTTGGTCGTCTCCGGGAACTAAGCCCAGGCCCTACCTCCGGGACACTCCGACGCTCACGTAGTTCAGGGGCAACAGTCACCCCTGCCTCCTCTCTCAGGCTCTCCCATGAGGCCAGCGAGCGGGGGCCCGGGCTGCGGCGCCACGGGAGAGGTAGGTGCAGACCCAGGCGACGCGGGGAGATTTGGGGGCGGGGTGCAGGCACACCACCGTCGGAGAGTGACTCGCTGACCTGCACCCAGGGACCTGTTCGCAGACAACTTTTTAAACCCAGAGAAAAGACTGTGAACCGAACCGTAGTTTCAGAACAGTGGATGGCAGGCCCAGAGCGAAACAGAGAAGAAAAAGCTTAAAAAAAAAAAAAAAAAGACGACGTGAGAGGGCCCTGTCGCTGCACAAGGGTCCAGGAGAAAAAAAACGGGGGGGGGGTTCTTCAGCCTAGGCAGGAAAGGAAATGGTTCATTCGGCAAAGATGTCCAGGAGCCAGAGAGAAAGTGGAAACAGCTGAAGGACCACAGCAGTAGATTGGGGCCATTTAGGGGAAAGTTAGTGGAAAGAGAACCATCAGAGCCCTGTTAGCTACCCAGGAGGTCAGAGCTGGAAGGGATCTCAGAGGAGAAACCTCAAGGCCAGGGAGATTGTTTATTAAAGCTCAGCTGGGCAGGGCTTTCTTAGGCCGGCGCTCCACGGTGCCTTTGGACATTATTAGGTGGTGAGGGCTGTCTCGAATTATCAGAACCCTCGGTTACTCAGTTCTGTTCACAAACATCTCCAAGGATTGCAACGTCCACATTAAGGCTGTAATAATTAGGGTCTTTGCACAAAAGGGAGATGATGTCAACTTTTTACATGTAAAAGTACCAGCTACACATTTACAGAGAGAACAGAGGCTTGCTGGAGGGGGAAGGAGTAGACGGTGGTCTCCACGTACAACCTGGCTGTGGATATTTATGCAATGTAGTGTTGCTGGTGGGTTATTATTAGTCTGGTTTTCATGTCGGAGAGGAAGGGGTGCTGAAAGAAAGGCACAACCCAAAATGCAGTTGCTCAAATGCCTGAACCTAGGAAGGTCATGGGGTTATTTTCTGTTCAGGTTCATCAACGATAATAAAAAGAATTATCACTGGACTTCTAAGACTGCCCAGTATCTTGAGAGGCCCTGTTATTTCCCAAGAACAGGGAAGGTATTTCTACAAGTGTCCCAAACATGGCCCAGCCCCTCATCAGCAGTCAACCTCTGAGGCATCCGTGTTAAAGTGTTCGACTGTCCTTGGGAAACAGCTCCTACTCCCAGGATCCTGTCCTGCAACTACTGTCCCAGATCCTATGTCACAGTCTACCGGCTCAAATGAACATCCATGTTCTCTGTTTCTGCTTGTTTCCTCAGTAGAGGAAAAGACTGGAGTGGGGGGAGGGGGAGGGTATGGGGGAGTGAGTGGGGTGGGATGGATGAGGAGAGATGGCTGAGGTACTTCTAAGCTTGTGTGGGTGCGGATGTGTTTCCTGAAGCACCTGTCCAGGTGCTTGCCTTAAGGGACTTAACTACTGCCCGACTGTCTCAGTGGCTGGGAGTACTTCTAAGTGTCCATTATCACTGCCACAGTCTGCCGTGGCATCCTGGGCAGAATGTCAGGAAAGCTAAATTCAAACAAGCACTTTGGTACACCGATTCTTGGATGAGAGTCAGGTTAATAAAAGCTGGAATGTTCTGTGAGGACGACCGTCACATCATACCCTTGATAGAGGCCACAGGGTAAATGTCCTTAAGCTAAAGTGATAGTGACACCCAGAAAAAAAAAATGAAGGGTTTCTAAGCCAGGCCTGCTTATGCAATTTCACAGGGCAAGTCCCAGTGGTAACTCCTGGCCCATTATAACCTCACGTTCACCCTTCATGGAAGAGTCTTGCAAAGAAAGCACATTTTCTTCTTGAAAATGCTACTTGGATATTCTTCTTAGCCTTGGCTCTGGTTAGAAATGTCTCTCCAACCTCAGTTCTTTGTGTTCTTACGGTTTGGTACTAGAGGGGTCCAACAGTACAACTTCACTCTTGAACCCGCAGGACTAGAACCCAGGAGAGTGCTTTCCCAGGTCGCCAGAGAGGGGACTCTTCAGCTCTGTGCTTTAGTGTCGCAGTAGCAGGACAAGTTCCCAACAAGCTGCTTCAAAGGCTTTCAGGAAAGCGCTGCTGCGGCTGCTGCGACTGCGACTGGCCCTAGAGTTCGCAGGAACTGAAGAGGGGACACTTGGCCTTGTGCTGCTGACTCAGACCAGGAGGAAGTGCCTAGCAGAGAAGGAACTCCGACTCCCCCACCCACTCCCAGCTTCTCAAGGGTGGGCTGTGGGGAAGCACCGGGATGTGGAGCACACGCTGTTATGTGACTGGTGTTCAGTTTTCATTCATATTTAAATGGTAGAAAAAATACCTTCGCTAAAGTTGAACCAGAAGGAGTGTCTCTAACAAATTTTTGTAATGGGCCAGGGAGAACTTATATTCAATTTGTTAAGTAGTAAGTCTCGTAAAATAAAGTTAGTCAGCTCACTGATCATTTGTAAAGCCAGTTCAGTCAGAATTTCGCTTTCCAGGAACAGTCTTGTGCAGGGACGTGAGAACAGACCCAGCAAATTCACTCTGAAACTTTTCCCTGGAGGACTTCCTTCACAAGATGAGAAGTAGAGAGGCATTGGTTTGTGGGTGCAAGAAGCCCTTAGCCATGGCCACTTGGGAAAGTGCTCAGATTCAGAGGCAAAACAGGGTAACCAGACTTCTTGCACCCACAGAACCAATGTAACTATTAAAAAAAATAAAAAGTACAGAGAGAACCCCTGATATGTCTTTGTTTTCCCCCACCCCATTCTCTCTCTCTCTCACTCTCTCTCTCTCTTTCTCTGTAGCCCTGGCTATCCTGAAACTAGCTCTGTAGACCAGGCTGGCCCCAAACTCAGCGATCTGCCTGCCTCTGCCTCCCAAGTGCTGGAACCAAAGGCACAGGCCAGCACCGTCCGACATTTTTTTTCACCATACATTGGGCTAGCCAGCTTCAGAAGTTGAAAGGAAGAGTATTTATTGAGTCAAATGCACGGTCCGCCAGCACCTGCCAAAAGATGCCAGTTTTCAGGCCACCATGGTAGCCTGTGCGCAAGGCCCCTCCCTGCCGTAACACCTTTACCCGCCTCATCCCTTCACTTTCGCCAGAAGAAGGCAGGTGTTTGGAACCTGCCTCTCAGATTTGAGATTTCAATCCAGGTTTCATCCCTCGCTTCTTTAGCTCAGACCATTGTCATAAACCTGCCGTCATAAGAACGGTAAAAGGGTGTGCGGCTCTAGTCAGGTGTCAGGGTGGTTCTCAATGTCTTCTTAAAGCTCTTTTTTTTTCTTCTGATTATAGACGCAGTATTGTTTGAGACGATATAAGGAAACACAAAGCAGGAAACAACTTTAAGGAAATATGTCACATACCTAGTCTGACATTTTTAACCATAAAATGGTCCCTGCTATCTACAGGTGATGCGTATAACAGGGTTCCCAGGCAGCCCCGTGTGTCTGCATTTTCTACACTCCCTGCAACCCTGCCTTACAGTCCCACAGGTCATCTGTCTTTCCGTGTTATATGCCCAAGGACCTCATTTACATCGCTGCTCTTCTACTTTGAGGTCATTATTAAGGAAAATAAAGGTTCCGTGAACAACAACATTGTAATCCTGCAACTGTCTGATACCCGAGATGGCTCTAAGTCCCTAATGGGTGGGTGGCAAATGTATCGTGGCTATATCGGCTAAGGGACAATTAGCTTCCAAGGAAGAAGCAGGTCTCCTCCAGGTGGGATGGTCTTCAATAGCTTAGAATGAATGGTGCACAATTTAAATAATTACTTACTTGTGAAATTTTTATTTTTATATTTTTGAAACACAATTGACTGCAAAGAGCTGAAACCATGGGAAACAACCAATGGGTGTATACTGTATCTCTGTATACATAATATTTTCTCTCGTATCTGCTATTTGTGTACAATTTTGTCTCCTTTTCACATTAGCAATGCATGGTCAAATTTTAGCTAGGCACAGTGGCCATGTCTTTAATCCCAGCACTTGGGAGGTAGAGGCGGTGGATCTCTGAGTTCAAGGCCAACCTGGTCTACAGAGTGCATTCTGGGACAGGCTCCAAAGCTACACAGAGAAACCCTGTCTTGAACGCCCCCCCACCAAAAAAAGTCTTTCCTAGTTCTTTCCTAATCCAATAGGTAAAACAGACATTTCCAATATAAAATTTCTATATTTTTGAATTTATCTAATTAATTATGGAGGAAATTTCACTATTTAGCCCAGGCCATCATTGAACCTGTAGTCCCCCTCAGTCAGCTTTCTTAGTAGCTGAGGTCACAAGCATACACCATCACATTCAACTTCCTTTCCACTTTCTTAAATTACTTTTACAGCTGGATAGTTTGCATGGCTGCGAGCCACCTTTACATTTCTTTCAAGGTTTTAACTAAACTAATATTTAATGTGATTACATTTGCTTTTTATTCTTTTTGTTGATATAGAGTTTTTTTGTGTGTGTATCCCAGGCAATCCTGGAACTCTGTAGACTAGGCTGTCCTCGAACTCAGAGATCCACCTGCCTCTGCCTCCCAAGTCTGGAACTTAAAGGCATGTGCCACCATACCACCTCCATCCAGCTTCTTCTAATTCTTATGGCAACTGTTGTCACCTGTCTACAATGCAAATATCTACTTGTATGTCAAAGTATAAAGAAATAAACTGCTCAGTCTTTTTCTAAAGAAAGATAAGTAGAACATAAAAACCTCCCATAAATTCAGTGAAAATAAATCTGTGTCCATTCTCATCATTGGATCCCAGTGTATAACAGCATAATACTTGATGCATGGTAAACACCAAGTCAATATTTGTCTTAAAATATGATGCTTTTGTATTATTAAGCCAGGCTTTGCTATTAAAGCCATGAGGAGCTCATACTTTATACCTGTTAAAATGGTTATTCAAAGGACAGGAAATCAGTGCATTGAGGTGACATCTATAGTCCCATATTCATGTAACACTATACAACACCAAGATATGAAACCTAGCTAAGTGTCTCTCAGTGGGTGAATGGACAAAGAACATGCAGTATGTATGCACAGTGGAGTGCTGTTCATAGAGACAAAAATGAAATGGTGTCACTATAGAACCATGGAGATTGAGTCTTGAGGGCACTGTGCTAAGTGCAATAAGCCAATCACAGAAAGACAAATGCACATAGTCAAGTAGACTCTAAAAAGGTAAGACATTGAATATGTAATAGAATGATGGCTACAATAGTCAATAACAATGTAGATTTGAAAGTTGCTTAGAGTAGATTTTAAATATACTCACCTCACCTCCCAAATATATGAGGAAATGCGTGTTAAGTGTGTCAGCCATTCCACGAGGTGTACAACAATTTCTGTTTCATTTATTTATTTAGTGTGTGCCTGTCGTGTGTGTAAAAGTCAAAAGGACAATTGTGGGTACTGGTTCCCTCCATCCTGTGTGGGTCCCAGGGATTGAAGTGACGCTGTGAAGCTTGGTGGCAGACACCTCTACTTGCTGAGTCATTTCTTCAACTTTGAAACAGAAACAATTTTTATTTGTCAAATAATAAATAGACTTCAGGGTTTACCAAACACAATCATCAGATCCTCTCCTTGTGGGTATATACTCCACATAACGGGGGAGGGGGGGCTTCTTTCGGTCAAATAAATGAGTAATTCTGCAAACAATAGAGAACTATAATTCTTAATGCCCTTTTTATTTCCTTCTGTGGTATATTAGCATACAGGAGGGCCCAAGATAACCTAGCAGAAAAACTCATGAATTAGCCTTGAAACTATTGAGTTCCGCGCTCTTCTCTTTGTTGGTTTTAATCTTAGCTTCTTTCTATCTGTCTGCTCCCCCTCCCCACCTTCCCTGAAACCTGTGTCCTGTGAGACCACAGGGGAGTGTGACTCCAGCTGAAAGGCAGCATTGTTTGTCAGTCTCCGCCAGAATGACGGTTTAAACACCTCTCTGACCTCTTTACTGTTTTCTCTCATCTCCGTTTCCCCAGATTTCTCGCCCGCTCATCTAGTCCCGTGATGGCTGTGGATATAGAATACAGCTACAGCAGCATGGCCCCTTCTCTGCGCAGGGAACGCTTTACCTTCAAGATCTCCCCAAAGCTGAGCAAGCCCCTGAGACCTTGTATTCAGCTGGGCAGCAAGGATGAAGCCAGTGGCATGGTGGCCCCCACAGTGCAGGAGAAGAAGGTGAAGAAGCGGGTGTCCTTTGCTGACAATCAGGGGCTGGCCCTGACAATGGTCAAAGTGTTCTCGGAATTTGATGACCCGCTAGATATTCCGTTTAACATCACCGAGCTCCTAGACAACATCGTGAGTCTGACGACAGCAGAGAGTGAGAGCTTTGTTTTGGATTTTCCACAGCCTTCTGCAGACTACTTAGACTTCAGAAATCGACTTCAGACCAACCATGTCTGCCTCGAAAACTGTGTGCTGAAGGACAAAGCCATTGCGGGCACCGTGAAGGTCCAGAACCTGGCATTCGAGAAGGTTGTGAAGATCAGAATGACATTTGACACCTGGAAAAGCTTCACAGACTTCCCTTGCCAGTATGTGAAGGACACTTACGCTGGTTCAGACAGGGACACGTTCTCCTTTGACATCAGCTTACCTGAGAAAATTCAGTCTTACGAAAGAATGGAGTTTGCCGTGTGCTATGAGTGTAATGGCCAGGCATACTGGGACAGCAACAAAGGCAAAAACTACAGGATCATCCGGGCTGAACTCCGATCCACTCAGGGAGTGATTGAGCCATACAATGGACCAGATTTTGGAATATCCTTTGACCAGTTCGGAAGCCCCCGGTGTTCCTATGGCCTGTTTCCAGAGTGGCCTAGTTACCTGGGCTATGAAAAATTGGGACCTTACTACTAGTGAGTGCACCTGACAGTCTGGCTCTGATCCAGATGGGGTAGAGAACGCAAGACAAGAGTGAAGCTGGACTGCCATTGGGCAGGGTCTTTGAAAAGACGGGATCCTGTTCACCTCTTTTGCAAACCAGCAATTCCGGCACGTTCCCGTCACAGCTGGTTCCTTGCTCCGAGGAGAGCAGGTGTGCTGGTCCTCTGTGGCATCCAGGTTGGCCACAAAGGAAGGCACAGGATGGTGCCAGGATAGTCTGGAGAGGAGCCAAGAGGACAAGGATGGAGGAAGCTGGCCTCTCCTCCACCACTGGATGTGGGAAGTCAGTCACCCAGAAGCCACCAGTCTCCAGCCTTCTCCAGCCTTACCATTGACCTCGGGGGGCCCTGCCCACCCTTACGTTTCTTCGTGTTGCCTTCATTCCACACATGCTCAGAGCGGCCTTTATCTTGGCTCTGGGACACACTAGCCTGATAGCCCGCAACTGCAGAAGAAGGACAGACAGAGGCAGCCCCGTTCTGTGCAAGCTCCTGCTCGACGTTTCCTTTCTTCTCCCCCACAGCCCAGCCAGTGATCCAGACAAGATAATCAAAGCAAATAAGTAGCTTGTGGCTGGGATAGGCATTTCCTCTCCCCTCTTCCTGACCCCTCCTTTATATTCCAATAGGGGGCCACACACCAGTTACTAGAAAGTCACTGATCTCCTTTTGGAGTCAGCATTGCGACCAGGTGGGACAGTCGTGTAAGTGCTAGCTTTTCCCCTTGGCTTTTGGGGGCGCTTTCTAAGCACTCAGTTTTACCCCCAAATTACCAGAAGGCTCAATAACTAGCTCTACCTTCACTTGCCAGGCTGGTGCGTGAGCTGCTTTGGCCAGCTCTCCTCTCCTGGAGCGTCCACTTCAGTGCTGCACCTGAGACTTTCAAACAGCATGTTTGGGATATCCTCAAAGCCTCCAGAAAATGCTTGGATTTGTCCACAGTATACAGTTATATTTGGAACGCTTTACAAGTACCCAAGGGCCTGATTGGGAGCTTTTATTTATGGTGTGTATTGTAAAGGGGAGGGGAGAAAAACCTCACCGAGTTTTTCTATGTTATTTTAAACGTTTGTCAACTCTGAGGTATCAGAGATGAATTTTTTCTGAACCATATTGGACAGCAGTGTATTATCAAGTGGTATTTCGAGACTCCTGGAACTGTTACCATCAGATGGACCCCCACAACCTGTGATTTTCTCTTGGGCAAATTAAAATTACAGGGAAGTTGGAAAACTATTTTTACATGCATATTTGTAGAACTCTAGGGGCGTTGTTTTGTTTTGGAAAATTGGTTAAATGTCTGTTTAATTTTCTTACTGAAGCAGTTTCCCTGAGGCTAGAGGGAAAGAGGCGCAGGGCTTCATGGATTCAGGGGTGCGCAGGGAGGCGCTGAACATAACCCTGGGCCCTCTGGCTTCATAAGTTAGCATCAGGCAGGTAGCAAATGTTTTTGATCTTAGCATGTGTGATTTCTTTTTTATCTTTTTTTCACTTTTGGAGTTTAAAGTGTTTTGACTTTTTAAGTGCTATTTTATCTGATTTTCTTATTCTTATATCTGGTACTGGTCTGTAATATGTGCTTTGTGGCCCTCCCAGATGGGTAGTGTTCTGGGGTTGCATGCTGATGTCTGTGGGGAAATCACATTCGTAAGTTGGGTTGAACTTGGGCGGGGCTGTGCGTTGTGTAAGCATGCCATATCTCTGCTAGATGGACGTACTTTAAATGTTCCAGATTTTGGTGATTGGAGCTACTAGATTTAAATTGGATGCAAGCAAAACTGATCTCTTATGGGTCATACGGTTCATCTTGAGCTAAGTTTTCTTTTCCTGATGCAGTAAGGCAGCCAGATGCACTGTTACTCACAGAGTAGCAGACTAGAGATCATTTTCAGAAGAAAAGTCCCCCCCCCCACTAACTACAGAGTGAAGTCTGTTCGGTGGTGTGGAATGGTGTTCAGACATTCCGTGTCAAAACATGAGATATGGTAATTCCACATTATTTATCCCCTCTGAAGCAGACATTTTACCCCCTTTTACCCAGATTTGTCCCAGCTTTCTTGCTAGGGGCACTGATTGAAAGCCCCTAGCCAGCACACCTGGGATACACACCCCAGCACTCAGCCCAAAGGACATGTCTTCACCTGCTTGTCAAGACCCTTCTTCACTTCCCTCCTCATTGCTGTCACTCACTGAGATTCTGAAGACTCTCTTTCTGTTTTCTGCCTCCAATACAATCCTCCTCCTTCTAACCCAGTCTGTCCCGTGACTCTGACACGGGAGCTGCCTTGAGAGACTATGCTTTACTCATAGCTCACCATTGTAGACAAACCTACACGCCTCAGAGGGTGACAGGCCCCTTGCTTGAAGATCCCATGGCAAACTTGGCCTGGAGATCTGCCTTCATGCAACCCTTGGTTACTGCGATGAATGGACCTTGACCCCAGCGTCCATCCCAGACACTATAATCCAGGAAGGGAAGGCAACTCTATTTTTGTTTCATATTTATTTCCCCAAATCCTCTGTGGTGCTTTTGCAAAATGGCTACAGTAAATCAGCTGGGCTACAAAAGGTCATATGGTAAACAAGTTTTCCGTGTTTCTTACAAGAAGCATTTGAGTGTTGTGTGAACTCTTTATAGGAGAGCTAGTGAGAAATAGTGAAAGTCTGTAGCTCTCCAGAAACAGAAGCAACTTGAATCAATGGTTGGAGTTGTTTGATCCCTGAGATGTAAGCTGCATTGCTGGCTGTTTGCTCTGGGAAGGTCTTCACGCACCTGTGTCTGCTGGCATGATCGCAGAAACTGGAGATAAGTTGTTCCAGAAATCATGGGATCTTCCCTATAACGGGATCTTCCCTACGAGACAATCTGGCAGCAGTCCTGAAGTGGAGGACAGGAAGTCAGGAGTAGTAGTTCCTCCTGCTGCAGGCTGTAAGGTACCCCCAGCTCAACCCGCAAAGCTGTGAGTGTTTCCACGGTTTCGCTGCTTGTTCCCAGAGACCCCTGGGCCACGAGGACTTCTAGACTACCCATGTGATGATGTGACCCTTTTGCTTAAATGTGAATATTCAGCTGATGGCTTGTTCTCATCCTATGCCTAAAAGTGCCTTGTCCAAAATCTTCTGCATGGTTTTAAGAAATATTTTTGTACACAATGGTAGAGGGGAAATGCACTTTAAAAATCACAAGAATGGCTGTTTTTGTGTGTGTGGTGGAAGAGAATGGATTGTTTGTATCTGTCTCAAAAACAAAAATGTAATAAATACTGGGGGAAAAAAAAACCCTGAAACTATGCTTCTATTTTTAGCGTCTGAGGAAGGGGAGCCGTATTTTCAGTTAGTGGGTTTTTTTGTTTTGTTTTGCTTTCTGTACACATCTTGCTTTTTTTTTAAGGTATAGGTTGTACTCAATGGATTTGGGGAAGCAAAAAGGCTTGCAGAGGGGAAGAGGCTCATTGCTTCAGGCTGTTTGGCAGTGAAGGCAGGTGATAGCCTTCGCCACCCACAGACAAAAGCAGGGACAGGTGCAGCTGTTGTCCTCAACCCATCTTAGTCACCCAAGGTCATGGTTCTTCCTCCCCTCTCACAGCTCTTGGAGGAAGAGCGGACAAATGTGTGGTTTGGACGATGGTGGGTAAACTACTTGTGGCTGTCACAGCTTTGAACTGCTTGATCGCAGAGCCTCAGTGTCCAGGAAAATAAGCCATCGGCTGGTGTGGCCTCCCTCTCCCATTGGATAGCAGACCCACACCCTAAATGAGATTTTTAGGAAGTTCTATAGGAAGGATGGGAGAGAAAGGAAGGGTGAAGGGCCTGCAGCCCTCAGCCTCCCTGGGAAAGCCCACAGCAGCACAGCTGTGGAATGGCAGGGTGGACAAGATGTGTACAGATGCAGCCATGCGCCCTGCACCTAATGCACAGATACAGCCATGGGCTCCATCTGTAGCTGCTGTGGCTTGAATGTGAAATGTCTTCCAGACTGATCCGGAGCAGGTGGTGCTATCTGGGGAGGTGGTAGGAAGTTGAGAAGGTGGAGCTTTGTTGGAGGAAATAAATCACTCGTGGGGGGGAAGGGTGCCTTTGGGCACACCTTCCCCCACCCTTTTCTGGCTGCCCTGGAATGAGCTACTTGGGACCCCCACCCCTTCTCCACTGTGGTGTTCTGACTCACTAAAGGACCAAGGGTGGCAGTCGAGTAAAGTGACCATGAACCAAAAGAGATCTTTCCTGTTTTTCCAGTTGCTCTCCTGGACATTTGTCACAGCTGGTGTGAACTGGCACACTAGCTCCCTTTCCTAAACCATTAAACACTGCCTACAGTTGCCGGTGCAGAGATGGAAAGAAAGGCGACATTGCTCTTTGCTAATGTGAAATTCAGTAAAGTTTTATAGTCATAGTTGAGAATCAGTCACCTCATCTCTAAGATGACTGGGGTAAAAACAGGAAGTAAAAGAGAAACAATTTCCCCCGAATCGCAAATGCCCAACTCTGAACCCTCACCTGGCCACTGGCTGCTCAGCGACCTTATGCAAAGCAGGGCACTTTTTGCAAGCACTCCTCAGTGTGTGCTGTGCTCTAGAGTACTCCGGTGGATCCAGAGGACCTTGTAAGCCACAGTCTGAGTCTTATTGCCTTCTGTTTTGTTTCTAGACAGTCTCTCTATGTGGTCCTAGGTGTCCTGGAACTCACTACATAGACCAGGCTGGTGTGGAATTAGAGATCTGCCACCTCTGCCTCCCAAGCGCTGTGATTAAAGGTGTGGGCCACCACACTTAGCTCGGAGTTCTATTCTAATTTCAGCAGTTGACCTGCCAGGCTTCTTGGACCTGGTCAAGGGCCCCCACTGAAGTGAACACAGATAACTGAGTGAGAATAAAGGAACTAGCAGCCAGAGTGGAGGCCTGAGTATTTTAGATTAGCCGACATGTTCAGGTTTTCAAAGACTTCTAATACAGAGTCCTGTGAGAAGGACCATGAATCTTGGGGTCCACAGTACTCTCGGACATTATTGGATTTAGGAAAATCATCACTGTTTGAGCTGCAAAGAACAGCAGAGAACAGAGTCTAGAGAAAGGGTTCTCGACCTTCCTAATGCTGTGACCCTTTAATACGTATGTTCCTCATGTTGTGGTACCCTCACCCTAGAATTATCTTCATTGCTACTTCATAGCACTAGTTTTGCTACTGTTGTGCATTGTAATGTAAATATCTGATATGCAGGATATCTGATATGTGCCCCCCCAAAAGGGGGCACAACCCACAGGTTGAGAACCTGGTCCATGCAGACAAAGATGAGGGCTGTTATAAGGCTCCCTCACCTCTCAGGGCCCATTAGGAAGAAGACACGCTTGTTTGTTTTTGTTCTCTCCCCTCCCCTTGAGCAAGTCCGTTGCACAGGACTGATTGGAAACTGGAGAGAGGAAGCAGGGCTTCATGGCAGAACCACTCTGTTCCCAAGATGGCAATAAGCAGGTCATCTCTCCCAAGGACTTCCTCTGTTTGTGCTCGGACCACAGGCTAGTAAGCATAAGAGGGAGAAGGCCTTGTTCTTGGGGAAGTAATCGTGTCTGTTGCTGAAACATGTTGGCCACAAGCTCTTCATAGCTGCTCTTAATGTCAAGCTGAAGAAAGTTTCCTTTAGCACTAGTTTGAGAAAGTTATTTCATTTTTGCTTTTGTTTTTACCGTGAATGAGTATTGGATTTTCTCAAATACTTATCTTATACAAATTGATATTATGAGACTGATTTTTGAATATTGATTTTATTTGGCCATGGTATATAATTGTTTTCGCATTTTTAATTTTTTTCTTTTGTGGTCATTAGGATCAAAGTCAAGGGTCTCACACATGCTAACTAGGCATAAGTGTTCTATCAGTGAACCACATCCCTGCTGTTTTTATATAATGATAGATTTGAGTTGCCAATTGTCTTAGTTAATATTTCTAAGATAAAACAATGTGACTGAGCTGGGCAGTGATGGCACACTCCTTTAATCTCAGCACTAGGGAAGCAGAGACAGGCGGATCTCTGAGTTTGAGGCCAGCCTGGTCTGTAGAGTGAGTTCCAGGACAGGCTCCAAAGCTACAGAGAAACCCTGTCTCAAAATACAAAACACAAAACAAAACAACAACAACAAAAAACAAAACCCCACCATGACCAAGACAACTTGAGGAGGAAAGGCGCTGTTTAAGTGCGCACGTCCTGGTCACAGTCAGTGCAAAGGGAAGCCAAGTCAGAAGCTCAAGGTGGGAGTGTGGAAGCAGGAAGGGGAGCAGAAGCCACAGTGAAGTGCTACTTGTTGGCTTGCTGTCCATGGCGCTCTCAGTCTGATCTCTTATACAAGCCAGGACCACCTGTCCAGGGGCAGCACAGGCCACCCTGTGCTGGATCCTCCCATACCAAACACTAAGTAAGAGGATGCCCCACAGGGCATTTTCTCAGTTGTACCAATCTCTAAGTAAGAAGATACCCCACAGGGCATTTTCTCAATTGTACCAGTCACTAAGTAAGAGGATGCCCCACAGGGCATTTTCTCAATTGTACCAATCACTAAGTAAGAGGATGCCCCACAGGGCATTTTCTCAATTGTACCAATCACTAAGTAAGAGGATGCCCCACAGGGCATTTTCTCAGTTTAGTTCCCTATTCTCACATAACTGTCTTGTGTCAAGTTGACCATAAAACACCAACCAGAATACTAATATTTTGTTGAGGATTTTGTGTATAAAATTAAATGTCCTATTGGTCTGATTTGGGTATCAGATATATAATAGTAAAATGAAATTAGAAGTCTTTCTGTTTTTACTTTTGGGGTGGCGGAAAATCATGCAAAAAACAATTGCTATTCTTTTTTAAATGTTTCCTGGAGTACACCATTAATGTCTTCTGGGCACAGACATTTTCTTTCTGAGGGCTTTAAAGTTACACATTGAATATACTTAATAGTTACAGTGCCTAACAATCATTATTTCCATGAATTATTTTTGCACAGACGCTTGCACATTTAGATGCTCAATAAATATTGAATAGATTTTTTCAGTCAATTTACATTTTCCATAGACTATTTCTAAATTAAACAGGACATCAAAATAATCAATCATAAATAATCATGCTTACATAGATGAATATGCTTGTCTACTGTGCACTATTGTTTACATACTTTCAATACTTTCATAAAATACTGGTTGTCACATTCAAGTCATTTCAGGTCCCACTGAAGTATTCCAACAGCAATTGGGAAAACATTGATTTCCATATTCTGTTGTCTTTTCTACCTTTGACAGTATGTAATTTTGTGGCTCTATTATTCTTGCTTTTCTTCTTAAATACAGCACAAGGCTTATTAGACATGCATGCCAGCTATTTTAAAGTGAATTTCCAAACTATATTTTAGATCATTTACACTTATAACCAATGCAGCCATTTTCACAGAGAGAGCGAGAGAAACAAAGAAGAATAGGAGAAATTACTTTGCCCATATTTCAGGAATGGAGATGATTCAGAAAGAAAGGCAAGTATGAAAAGGGAGTCTGGCTATTGATCCTTTGGTACAAACGTTGTGACGATTTCGTTTAAAAAAAAATCCAAACTCTAAAATATGAAAAGGTCACTGAGAGTGGTGGGCTTGCAGGCCACTGCAGTCCTCCATCACTGGGGACTGGATGTCTTGGGTGATTATGGTCTTCTGTGGTCTCGAAGGGAAGCAGAAGGTAGTGGATGCCAGGCTTCTCCTAGCTGTCCCCTGAGATGGGGATGCAGCAGCTCTTGATGCCTTCTGCTGTTCTCTTGGTCTTGGTAACTGCACAAGCAGAAAACAATAAAAAGGAAGAAAAGAAGGGTGAACTCCAGTATGAAGATGAGGGCCTGTCTTATAGGCCATGGTTCCAGTTTTCCTTGTCAGTCTTTGCGCTATCAATCCGGATGCGGCCATATTACGATTATGCACAAGCCTCTGTGGATGCTGAGAGATCAGGAAGTCCAACCTTTCATCCCACAAGTGCAAAGCGTAAGTCCCAGAGAGGCTAGGAAAGCTGCTGAAAGTCCAGCCAAAAATTCATGGCAGAAGCCAGTCCAGAACTAATGCCCAGACTGTATCCTGAGCTGGAATGTCTGGCTTCTAGGCACCGAGATTAAAGTAATCCAGTTCCAAGCACGACAGTTTCCACACCTAGATGAGGATCATTCTTGCATCAGCATCGATCAACCTATGAGATAGGTAAGGATGCAAAGCGATGTGGAAGGAAAGAAGGTGATAAGCAGAAGGGCTGTGGTAGCTATCAATGTGAGTCTCATGCATATTGAGTAAAAGTGACTGAAACACTATAGAAAAATAGATGCAAACCCTTACTCACTGACAGGTCACAGTCTAGCGGGGAAAGCCTGGTGTCATGCTATGAGTCAGCTCATACTTGTAACTGGCTGTGTGTGACTCCAAAGGTCCACCATTCGGTCCTTAACCCTCAAAGAGCTTACACTTGATCCAGAAGGGTTTGGAGGGAAAAGGGAGCTCCTCTGAGTAACAGTGAAGCCTGGAAATAGGGAAGTACTTAATTGTCTAGCGTTGATATCAAAACACAGATTTCTCAATGTCTTATTTTCTTCTACATTGCGCTGCTTGCCAACACTTGAATCTGGGCTGTGGGTTTCAGTAGGGTGTATATACTTTAGATGGGTATATATACCATAGATGGGTGTGTGTATATACAGCAGATGGGTGTATATACAGCAGATGGGTGAATATACAGTAGATGAATGTATATACAGTAAATAGGTATATATACAGCAGATGTATATACAGTAGATGGGTGTATCTACAGTAGATGAATGTATATGCAGTAAATGGATGTACATACAGTAGATGAATGTATATACAGTAAACGGGTGTATATACAGTAGTGGGTGTATCTACAGTGGATGAACGTATATGCAATAAATGGATGTATATATGGTAGATGAATGTATATACAGTAAACATGTATATATACAGTAGATGGGTGTATCTACAGTAGGTGAATGTATATGCATTAAATGGATGCATGTACAGTAGATGGGTGTATCAACAGTAGGTGAATGTATATGCAGTAAATGGGTGTATATACAGTAGATGGGTGTATATACAGTAAACGAGTGTATGTACAGTAGATGGGTGTATCTACAGTAGGTAAATGTATATACGGTAGATGGGTGTCTGGAA
>PVIU01007690.1:0-60395 GCA_004026605.1 Ondatra zibethicus
TTCAAACCATCTCTGCTTTATGCATCATTATGAACATTATTGCTGGAAGGATTCTTTGCCAGTGAAGAAACAGCAGGTTTAAGAAACAGCTCTGCCTTTAATGTTTATAACATTATGTTTGTGTTTACTACACTTAACAACTGTGCATTCTACTGTTTTCTTTAAATTCCACAAAAAAGCAAGGGATGTTGGGATCATTATGAGAAAATCCTAAACACTAATAGTGGCCGTTCTCTTCCTACTCAGATTGAACATCACGGGTGATGCTAAAAGAAACAGCTGTGTTTCCATTTCAAAGGACAAAGTGTTTTCTGAGGGCTGTGCTTCAGACAACAAGTGGATCTGCCAGAAGGAACCAAAATGTCTCTGAAACCAGGTGTAATGACTCCTGACTGTGAATCCCATCTTGATTACTTTACCATCCACACCGGATCTCTGCACTCACTCTGTCTAGGCCATTGTCCCAAACAGTGCACAATTGGTGACACAAAGCATGGACTCTAAAACCACTGTGATTCCTACAGATGCCCGTGTTCTGTTTCTTTATTCTGAAGAGAGGATAGAGACACTGATGTGCTGTTTCAGAGAAGTGCTCTGTGGACAGAAGCCCAGATAGCTGAGGAGCATTGGGTTCTAATCCTGAAGTCTGTGACCCTCACTCTCTGTGTCTGAGGTCATCCTCAAACAGCACAGAAGACCATCTACAAAATCATTATTAAAATGCTCTTCGTGCAGGGACTGATGGCTCATGCCAGTGTGAACAGCACTGGGAAGGCTGAGCCAGGAGTTCAAGGCCAGCATGGGTGTGGTGGATTAAATGATAAATGTCCTCTATAGCCTTTGGCATTTTATCACTTCGTCTCCAGTTGGTGACACAGTTTGGGAAGGTTTAGGAGTGCAGCCTTGCTGGAGGAAGTGTGTCCCTGGAGGTGGCCTTTGAGAGTAAAAGCCTCACTTGTAGTTTCCTGTGCTGCATGCTTTCAGATCACAATGTGAGCTCCCAGCTTTCTACTTCAGCCACTGTGTTTCCTGCCTTCTTCCTGCCCTTATGGACTCTAATCCTCTGGAACCAAAATGCAAAATAAACTCTTTCTTCTGTAGGTCACCTTGGTCATTGTGATTTTCATAACAGCAGATACGTCACTAATACCCTGGGGGAGACAGTGGGTTAATCAGGAACAACAACACTGCTCTTGGAATTGGTTAGAGTGAATATATTTGCCTGTGAGGCTGGCAAGCACAGGGAACAATTAGTCACATGGCATCTAATTCATTTGAGCCATGTTCTGGTAACCTCTGTTCTGGTAACGCACTTGACACCCTCAGTTCCTCCCCTGTACATGCTATGTCCACACACACAGCCCTCTAAACAATGCACCTAGCCATCTGCTAGCACCACACCCATAGAATGGCACAGCAAGCCCACTTTGACCAATGGAAGAAGTTATTTATCCCCCAAGGGCCATCAGACATTGACAGTTTCTAATCAAACATATTATTAATGTATCTGGGAAAATGGGTCAGTCTGGTCTAGACTGGCTTGGGGTGCACACTCAATAAGGCAAACTGTGTCCCGAAGAAGCGAAGCAGTACAGAGAATCTCCTATTTACCATGGTAATCCTAGCACAGCTGAACAAGCATATTATTAACAACACACATGTGTAGTTGGAGTTTTCTTTGGCCACAGAGACACTATTAATTGTGAATTCTCCATCTTAGCTTGGGCATGTCCCACTGGCTCCTTTAACTTAATTTAACCTATTTCTCTTCATCTATGTCTTGCCTTGGGGATTTTTACCTTTCTTTCTTTCTGTATGTCCTACATTCCTGCTTCCTCTGTATCTGGCTGGCTGGCCCTAGGCGCCTCCCTGGCATCTCCCTTCTCCCTCACCCCCGTATCCTAAATTCTTCTTGCTACTTATTCTCCCTACTAGGAGGTTTATCCTACACCTCCGCCCTTGCTATTGGCCATTCAGCTTTTTATTAGACTGGCCAGGTGTCGTAGGCAGGAGAGGTAAAACAGCAACACATCTTAACATAATTAAACAAATATTCTGCAACAGACGTGTTATGGGAACGGTTGTCAGCCAAAACAGAGAACCACCCAATTAAGCTCCTAGTAACCAAACTCCTTCTTCTCTTGTACCCCCTAAAAGGAAGCTCCAAGCAACAGTCAGTGCCCTAGAGTACTCCTGTGGCAGGAGTCCTCTTTACTGTGTATTCTAATCTGTACTATGGTCTTGCTTTAGATAAAGTTCCCCAGCCACTTTCCTACTCCTTGAAAGAGGAACCAAAAATCTGCAAACACTCCAGCGTGGCCTGGCTGTAATGATCATTCTGTCTCTTTCAGAGACAAGCCACGCCCACTCACTCCTCCCTCCACTGAGGCAGGCAGGTCTTTCTTCCTGCTTGCAGCCTGAGTCTCTCTCTCTCTCCCTCTCTTTTCCAGCTCCCTCTCAGAGAGGCAGCTTCAGTCTCTCCTCTCTCTGTCTCTGTCTCTCTCTCTCTCTCTCTCTCTGTGCCTCTCTGTTCTTCTCCCCTTCCCTTTCATAACCACTACATAAATATTCAACCTCACTCTGCATGGCGTGCCTCCATCTGTCTCTCTCCCACCGCCGCCACATGGCTCACAGCCGGGGACGCTACCGGGGACCAGACACCTCTGGAGACCTGCTGCATGGTCTGTGCACCATCCCTGCCTGCGACTGGCTGTTCTCGGGACCCACTGCCCCCTGCCTGCCACCACATGGCCCACTGCCTACCACTGCTTGGGGACCTGCAGCGTTTCTGCTGCCTGCCCCCATCAGGGATCCTGCAGCATTTTTAATAATCCATTACATTGGTGCTGCAAGACTCAGGAGGCTCTCCAAGCCCAAGCCCCTCTCCCAGAGTTGGGATCCAGAACCAGGTACTTTTTTTTTTCACCACAACCACGTGTTCCATATGCCTGAGCGTGATTTCTACTCACACCACCGGCTTCGATTGGTGAATTTCCCCCATTCTGCTATGGTTGCTTCCCTTAGCTAAAATTGTGTTTGGACTGACCTGGGGTCAGTCCTCCCATGCTAGCACTGCATATTCTGTTCATTTGACTGGGAGCCCAGGGGCCCTCAGATTCTTCTTTCTCTCTTTTTTTTTATCATTTCTTTTCTTTCTTTTTTTCCCTCACCATGAAAAGCTGCTTGAAGCAGCCTCTGGCCTCTCTGGGTTTCGAGTTGGCCCGACCGGATCCAGCCAGGCCTTACCTTCCCACTTGTGGCCTGGGGGGACCCCCTCCCATGGGTCTTGCGAAGGACGCATGCTGATTCACACCCCACCCACAGCTGAGAGACGTCTCACTGTGCACTTTGTGGTGTCGCCATTTTGTGGGTATTCACAATTTTAGCTGTGGGTAGCAAGCCATCCATGTCCATCCCCACCCTGAGAGGGAAGCCTTTTAGAGGCCCAAAAACCCCAGGCCTTAATGCCCTACTTCTTCAGCTCTTACCCTCACTCTGCCAGTGTCCCACCAGCTCCACTTATGAGAGCTTTCTGACTACTGTCAGCACACAGGCTAAGGGACCCAGCCATGGCTACTGCTGCAGACAAGATGGATCGGATCCATGAGGTAGCTTTTATCAATTCCAGCCTTTTGCTCCCCTCTCCAGCTTGTGGCATGGAGGCTCAGCCACAGGGTGGATCATGCTTCTAGGTCTCTCTTATTAAGCTTAAAATCCCTGCAGCTCAAAAATTGTGGCTTTTTCATACAACATGTAACTGCTGCCATTTTGATTGGGGTCAGGTGACTTTGCCACCATCTTGGCTAAGAGCCAGGTCAGGTGACCAAGATCCACCATCTTTACTGAGGTGTTCCCTGCCTGGTTCCCCAGTGTTAACTCTGTTACATGGATGACCTTACTGCCATCTTAACTGAGAGCCAGGTCAGATGACCAAGTTCTCCCATCTCTACTGAAGTATACCCTGCCTTGTCCCCCGATTTACTTATGGTTTTTTTTTCACTAAATTTCTCTTGTTGACTGTGTTGCATGTGTTTTGCACAGTGGCATGCCTTTGGTAGGGCCCACCAAGAGCATCCACTTTGCCCAATTCCTGTTCACTCTCTCTGTGTGTGTTCATACTGTAACTTAAATGCACCTATGCTTCATGTTATAATTGTTCATCACATCTCATTTCAGACTACAAAAACAATAAGTCTCATGTTTTAAACTGATATGTACTTTTAAGTCTCTTCCAAAAATACCTTATATTTAATCCAACCCTCATTTAAAATATATTAAGATGTTCTCTACTATTGTCAGTTCTGCTGTTAACCTTCTATGACAAGTGGTTTTTCTTCTTTCTTCCTTTTTACGAGTGCAAATCTTACCCCTTAAGAGTCAGTACGGTCAAGCTCAGACCCAGCTCTCCAGGCAGATTCTATACTGTAGTTACACCTGATAGACAGCCCTCAACTGCTCAGAGATCTGAGGCAGGTGGCATTTAAATAATTAATTATTTAAAAAACCTTTTCATAAAAAAAGAGACAGGTTGGCTCCTAGAAGTAGTATTCTATTCCCTCCGAAGAAGACAGAAGACAAATGGGCACACAACAACGTCCATCTGCAATTCACTGCAACTGCCAACAGCCGACAACTGGGCAAAACTGCCTTTCATATAAACTGAAGATCTCCAGACGTGGACAGAATCGCTGGAATTGACAGCCTAGCTGCTTAGGCCAAGGTAGGCCTGTCTTCCTACAGATTTCTTAGCCCACAGATCTTTTGGAGCCTGGTAGGCCCTGCACTAAACAGCAAAAGGCAAATACAACCTTCAGTGACCATGGAGGACTCTGAGGAGTAGCTCTGGGTGCCAACCAAGTAAGTTCTCTGTCATTTTTTTTATCAGTAACTCAAGTAAAAATTTTTTCTTCTCAAAGATTTCTGATGCAGTTTGACAGCTGAGAGGTTTTGTCAGTTTAAAAGGACAGCCTCACCAAACAAATTTCAGATCAAATTGTTCTTTCATGCTGCATTCCATAGTCTTAAAAATACTTTTCATTGTACAAAAATATCTGTCACAGTCATTCTGACATAAATATTCTACTGTTTATACAATGTATATGTCCAAAACTTCTGTTATCACAAATCCAAAGAATTCTTGTGAGTTCCAGGGAGCCAAATTGAAGGATCCACTTTAAACAGGTCAGATACACCCCCCCTCAATTTCCTGGTCCTAAAATTTTTTTCCTAAACTTAACTTTGTCCTCTGTTCTGCCAATACCTTAAACAGGTGTAAGAGACACCAGATAGTTCCATACCACAAGCACCGGGTAGGAACAAATAGACCAGCTATGCAAGGATGTGACCAGCACCCAGCTTTCTCAGATGACACCCAAAGATGACACCCACAAATAAGCAGGAAGCAGTCTTGAGAATCTACCACCCCAATTCCTTTAACCTATGGTGCCTAACCTCCCACATTTTTATTATAAAAAAAAGAGATGGGAATGTAATGATTGTTTTGTCTCTTTAATAGACAAGCCACACCCACTCCCTCCCCCATCCGCTGAGACAGGTAGGTCTTCCTTCCTGCTTGCAGCCTTAGTCTCTCTCTCTCTTTTCCGTCTCTCTCTCCCTCTCTCTCTCTGGGAGAGGCAGCTTCCATCTCTCCCTTCTCTCCTCTCTCTCTCTCCCCTCTTCTCCCCTTCTCCCCTTCCGTTCCATAACTCACTTAATAAATATCCAACCTCACTCTGCATGACGTGCCTATATGTCTGCTTCTTGCCTGCCACCAGCACGTGGCTCGCCCCCCGGGACCAGCCACCTTCAGAGACCTGCGGCCATCCCTGCCTGGGACTGGCAACTCTCAATGCCCACGGCCTGCCGCCACATGGCCCTCTACCACCCCTTGGGGACCTGCAGCGTTTCTGCTGCCTGCCACCTTCAGGAATCCTGCAACATTTTTAATTAATCCCTTTCATTGGCTACTGGCAACATATTTTATTTACATATATGGTTGTTGATAATGGATGTTACCCTGTTCCTAAACTGGGTAGCAACAGTGACTTTCCCAAGAGAACTATTTCTCAAATAATAAGGCAGAGTGTGGAATGATTTGTCAACATTTGGGGGTAATCCACAGATAGAGCTGAACCCCAAATTTGACTGCACTGCTGTGCACTACCTCAACACCACCTTGAGGCCCTTTCTCACACACCTGGGAAAATGAAATCGGAGCATGCTGTGCATGTGTGCTTTGCCCTTCATCCTAAATTCCCAGCAAATGACACTGGAAAGCAGGTAACCTGTAACCACTGTCTTCATTGGGATTTCTATTATTGCAATGAAACACCGTGACTAACAAGCTAGTTGAGGAAAGGGTTTATTTGACTCCCACTTCCTATATCACTGGTCATCATCAAAGGACGTCAGGACAGGAACTCAAACAGGACAGGAACATTGAGATAGAAGCTGGAGCAGAGGCCATGGAGGGTGCTGCTTACTGGATTGCTTCCCACGGCTTGCTCAGCCTGCTTTCTTATAGAACCCAGTCTCACCAGTCCAGGGATTGCACCACTCACAAGGGCTGGGCCCTCCTGCTAAATCACTAAAGAAAATGACATACAGGCTTGTCTACAGCCTGATCTTATGGAAGTTGGGTTTTGTTTTGTTTTTGTTGTTGTTGTTGTTGTTGTTTGAGACAGGGTTTTTCTGTAGCTTTGCAGCCTGTCCTGGAATTCACTCGCAGACCAGGCTGGCCTTAAGCTCACAGAGATCCACCTGTCTCTGTCTCCCGACTGCTGAGATTAAAGGTGTGCACCATCACTGCCCTGCCCTGAAGCAATTTCTTAATTGGTGTTCTCTCTCCTCAAATGACTTCAGTGTTCGTCAACTTGACATTAAACTATCCAACAAAACAGCTAAACATTTCTGGGCAAAGACATTCAACCAGCAACCAATTAAATTCCAAGGCTGACTGCCATTTCTCTGCATTTGACTGGCTTTGTTCAGATGCTTAGAGTCAGACCTCTCTATTCATCAGCAGTGCTTTTCATGAGTAGCACAGGAGAAGAAATCCCTACTGGGATTTGCTAGTGACTTGCTTCAGTTTGTCACTTGGGACACTAAGGAGCACTACAGGATGATGTAGACTGATAGTTAATTCACAGAATCTATTTGTCTTAACAGGGTGAAGTGGTTCATGTATAGAACACGAACAGTAACAATATCTTATCTTTTCACTTATGTATCCTGAAATTTCCTCTTCATCTACTGGAAATTCTGAATAAATTTCAGAAACTGAAAACTAAGTGTTCAAACACCTGAGCCTACAAAAAATAGTCTCATCTCATTCAAACCACCACAGTACATAGAGAGCTGTATTATATACCGTATTATAAAATAGAAGAAATAAGATGAAATTCAGGTGTTTGAATACTTGATCTCCAGCTTGTGGCATGGTTTGTGTAGGTTTAGGAGGTGCAGCTTTGGAGGAAGCATGTCACTGGGGGTGGCCTTTGGGGTTTAAAAGCCACGCATCATCCCCAGTTTGCTCTCTCTGTTTGCTGCTCGCTGTTCAAGATGTGAGCTTCTGCTTCTCCTCCAACCACCATGCCTGCCTACCACCATCCTTTCCTCCTCCTTGGCAGTGAAGAACTCCTGTGGAGGAGACCAGACGATTATGAGCAAATCCAAGATAGTCAATAATTTGCTATTTACACTGTTGGGAGTTTGGTTTTCCTCTGATCTGATTGTCACTGTGCCCTGGTTCTTCCCTCTCAAAGTAAGAAAGTGTTTGACTTAATTTTGATGTTATAGGATCCCACAATTTAGAGGCTATGAATTTTAAAAGTCCCTGGATGCCTAGACTTTAACGGCTGGGCCATTTCTCCATGACCTCTGCATCAGCTCCTGCAGTGTTTGAGTTTCTATCCTGACTTCTTTGATGTTGAACAGTGATGTGGAAGCAGAAACCAGATAAACCCTTTCCTCCCCACCTTGCTTTGGCCATGGTGTCTCATCACAGCAATGGTTACCCTAACTAAGGTCATTGTGCTGTTTCCTTACACATAGAACAGTACTAGAAGGGACATGTGATGTATGTATTTTTTTTACACTACCCATGCCCTGGTTAGCACATAATTAGGCTACTTTTGAACTAGTTATATGATTTCCTAATTTAGAATCCATGGCAGTGACCTGTTCAACAGACAAAAATAGCCCAAATGAATACTAAAAAGATAAACCTCTGAAAATTGTAGTTCGTATGATCAGAGCAAATAAATCAGTAGCAAATGATTCAAAATCACTTCAAATGTAATTAACCAAATTGTCTAATCTGGATAACAAAATTGTAGTGGCATAAGTCAATGCAAATGACGTCGGCCTCTGATGCCCATGACCGTGAAGCTTTGCTGCATGCCAGTCATCTCAGCGTCCAGTGACTTTGTGTGTCAGATGGGATTAGCTGGGTATCTGTACTCGTCAAGTCTCAGCCTACCCACGCCTCTGTGGAACCTTGACTGGTTGTCTGAGACCAGGCTGCTCTAGGCTAATCTCCACCACAGGTGGGACGTGAGCTCAGGGACCGTGTGGCTGGCACACTCATGTGCCTCCAGGTCTCAGACGGCTTGTTTCTGGGGTCACTGAATAGATGTCAACACAGAACTCCGCCCCTCACATTCTGTTATGTAAATCGAGTCAAAAGACCACCCTAGGTGCAAGTGTGGGAAACCTGCTGTCTTGTCTTTAGGGAAGGAGAACCAAAGTCACTGTACATTCAGCATGGATCCACTGGAGCATAAGGGACCTACTAGTGGCCACATCCTCAAAAAAAGATAGTCTCTCTCTGGGCATCTGTCCACTACCGCTAACTGCTTGGTAAAGGGTGGAAATCTTCTACTCCAGCTGTGCGGTAACCAGAGCTGCTGGGAGCTCATGAGTGAAGTAGCCATGCCATGTGTGGAGGGCAGCTTTCACCCCGTCACTGACTCAACACTGAGCCTTATTCTCAGCACTCTGGTCAGTAAGGCATCTGTCTGCTGGGCTCTTCACTGCACAAGAGCTTCCCTGACCCAGGCCAAGAGTAGCCCAGGTCTATGAGCATAAGCAAGTTTAGGAGGCATTTGACAGCAGGACCGCTAGAAAAATAACAATAGCAGGATGGGACAGGACAAAGAAGAAGGGCCGGATTTTTCTACGTTTCTGAGTGCTGAATTCACAGCTGCAACTTTGAAAGTGTAGCATAAAGCAGAAGGCTCCTGGAAGGGGCCCTAAGCAAGGTGACTGTTGCATAGTTCACAGTGTGGTTTTCCTTAAAGGACTAGTCTGCTTTCTTTTCCAATAACACACATAAAACATTTCAGTCTTGCTAGTTCAAAGTCTGCCCTATAACTGTGGTCTCCTCATTCTGAATGTGTTACTTTACACTGCCTCCCCGTTAGGACCCACCAGTGCCATTCAAGGCAGGAGACTTGGGAGCAAGAGAAATAATTGGCCCCAAACAGCTGTGTTCTCTGACAAAAAAGAAAAAAGAAAAAGGAAAGTAAAAACGAAAGAAAAGAGTCACAGAAATCCAGACATTTGATCTTTTCATTGAAATTTTCATCTAGTATATAAAACATAAAATCAAGGCTGGGGAGATAGCTTAGCAGTTAACAAAACTTGTTGCCCTTCCAAACAACCCCAGCGTCCATGTGGGGTGGCTCACAGTTTCCTGTTACTCCAATTCCAAGGGATCTGATGCTCTCTCCTGGCCTCTGTGGGCACTGCACACATGTGGCATGCATGCGTGTGAGTAGACACACACACACACAACAAATCTTTAAAAAGACACAAAATTGTGCATATTTATAGGATGTGGTGTTTAGATGCTGTATACATTGTATAATGTTTGAAGCAGGGTACATGTAGCTTCCCTCAAACATTTATCATTTCTTTATAATGAAAGTGTTTAATCATTCTTTTAGCTTTTTCTCTTCCCTTTTAAGTACTGTATCATTATCTACAATCACTACCACTGTGCACCAGCATGTGGAACCTTTATACTCCTGCCCAGTGACAGCTTAGTTCTTACCAATCTACCTCTGTGCTCTGGGAATAACTTCTGTTCCACAAATAGAGACACTGCACAGAAACATTCATAGCATCTATAATTGCATATACTTCTAAAATTTCAATCTTATTTATTTGTGTGTGTGTGTGTGTGTGTGTGTGTGTGCGTGTGTAAATGTAACCAAACAGGAAGTGGTGGCTCTTCCAACCAAAAGAAAAGCCCCAAATCTTCAAAACCATTCTCCTCATTTTGCCTCTCAAAGTCATATGTCTTGGTAATTCACAAAATTAACCATCGTGAGAGCCGGGACTTGAGCCCAGATCTCTCTCAAGCCCAATAGTTGCTTCTTCGACTTCCAGCTGATTTGCACGTTAACTACTCATTTGTGAACTTTCTCGGAGCCCCCTGCCTGCCCCCTGCCTTCTGAGGCACCTTCACATATTTCTCTTCCTAGATCAGGCAAGTGAGGATTTTACATTAGGGAGTATTTGCTTCTGATGCAGTTTGGATTACAGAAGTGTTTTCACAAAAATTCAAAAGTAAGTCTATCGCCACCTCGTGTCCGTAATATGCAGTTGCAACGTTGAAAGCATAGCACTTTAGGGCATTTTCACTTTTATTTCATCGCTGGAGAATGTTCAGTGAACACCGGTATCTTCCCTATACAGGTCCAATAATAGTTATAGTTTTTCCAAATGTCCTTAACCTCCCTCTTGACTCCTTTTTTTCTGAATGATTTGAAAGTCGTTCATAAGGAGGAAACTAAGACATGAAAAGACCAAGCTCAAATTCTAAGATACTTCTTATATCTGAATTTTCCAAATTTTACTAAACTATTGTTAATACGTTTTGGAAACCCCCCCTTCTCGAACCAGAGTCCAGTCTCAGTTTAGAGTTTAGAGTTGGCTGTTGACACTTTGGTCTCTTTTTAAAAAGCCATCCATCCTTCCCTCACACTCTGGCATCCATTGATTGACGAGTCCAAGCCAAGTTTACTGCAGAATTCCTGGCATTTTGGATATGTGTGACTGTCTCCTCCTCATTCAGTGTCAATGTTAAAAGCTAGGTCCCAAATTCTTTGACAGTTTCCCCAGGGAAGAGTCCACCTCCAGGTCTTGAACGAGATTAGACTTTTGCTTCAGTGAATGGGGGTGGGATGGAGTGGGGGAGATGCCTGGTGGTGCTGATACACAGCTCAAGGAGGCTCTGCCCAGTCCTCCTGGGAAACTTGTTTTGGGATCTCCACAGGAGAAGTGACGCTGCGTGTACTGTGTCTGGCCAACAGTCCCAGGTGAGGTTCAGGGTGATGCACACCCTTCTCCACTGGTGTGTAAGTCAGGAAAGCCCCCCAGCCAGAGGAACCACCTGCGTGTGACTCCAGTGGAAACTGAGGAAAACACTTGGCGGAACCAGGTGAGCCTCCATGCTATAGAAGATGGTCATAAAGTAAGGGATGCTTCAATCTGGCGCATTTTGGGGGAATTTGCTCAGTAGTACATAGAATTTATTAATACGATAAATGATTGAAACAAATTTATCTTCATTGTTCCTTCAGCCCCAAGCTCTGTTCATGAGGCTGATGGCCCTGGTGAAGTTTCAGAATCATAGATTACTTTTCATGAACATAAATAAATAAGCAATGAGAATTTTCTGGTCTAAAGGGACCCCTTCCCAATCCTTCAAGCTGTTACAACATTTAATGTTTCCAGCAACTGTTTCAATCATTGAAGTCTCGTCTTTCAATGAGTAAGTGAGTGCTGTTGATCTCCAATGCCAGCACCAAGTCATTTCTTATTTCACTATTTATGCTTGCTGTAGGGACAAGGAAGAAGCTGTGACAGTTGCTCTTTCCTTATTCTAAAAAGTCTCTTTTTATGTCTCACGTACATAAAGCACAAGCAAAAAGGAGATTCTTTGGACTGAGATCCAAATTCGGCCACTCAAATTGTCTGATCCTCAATAAGTCATGGGGTGTCTTAGACATAAGAACATCCAGCACAGTGATGATCTCTCCAAAAATGATCTGGCTCCGTCCCATGTATTCATATAGGCAATGCTACCAGTATCGTTTATTATGAATATTCTGCTAGAAAAAAATGTAATGTATATTTTAAATACTCCATGGAGGCTGTGTTGCTGATGGCAGTAGTGACAAAGGTCCCTTCATTCAAAGGGTGGTGGTGGCTTTTGTTTCCATGGTGTCTCTCTAGGAAAAATGAATTCCCATGTTCAAGTCATGAAGGGATGTGCTTGGGTGATTGCTGCAGAAAAGTTGTTTCTACATGTTTAGAGAAAAGACTGTATCGATGATGTGGGACTCCCTTCTGTTTGCCGTGAATACCATTGGTTAATAAAGAAACTGCTTTGGAGGGCAGAACTTAGCTAGGCAAGGAAAACTAAACTGAATGCTGGGAGGAAGAAAGCGGAGTTAGGAAGAAGCCATGGAACTGCTGTTGGAGACAGAAGTGCTGAAACTTTACTGGTAGGCCACAACCTTGTGGTGATGCACAGATTAATGGAGATGGGTTAAATTAAGATGTAAGAGTTAGCCAATAAGAAGCTAGAGCTAATGGGCCAAGCAGTGATTTAAATAATATAGTTTCTGTGTGATTATTTTGGGGCTGAGCAGCCAGGAACCAATAAGCATATTCATACAACATATCAATAATATTAATCTAGTATTGATCAATATAGTATTGATACTAGATACTGTCATATCTAATCAAACCTGTTTACCATAGGGAAGTGCCCTAAACAGACAGTGGTGGAGTTTTTCTTTCTCGCCAATTTTTGCAATAACTCCATTTTAGGACATAGAAGATCTACAGTTTCTGAAGGTTTTTTGGTTTTGAGTTCTGTTTTCTCCTGAATACCAGAAGCTGTTTTCATAAAGTGTAAATTTTTATGAAGTTATTTAGAATATTTCCAGTGGAAAGCCATTAACCAGTGAGCAAACAGCAAAACAAAAAACAAAACAAAACAAAAAAATGAACACAGCACTATTGGTACAAAGGATGGCCTTTCCCTTTAACCTGGAGATGTAGGGGAGGATATTTACATCAGTCACACAGGCTGACTCGAGTTCAGAGAGAAGGTCATGTTTCTGGATTAAATCTGGATCTGTAATTGAATAGCCTCCTTGACACTTTAAATATGTTTTGTTTTTAAATCTATACTGTTACTAAATAAAATGAAATTAATATTATTTGAAGGAATCTACAAAGGATCTATATAAAGACTAGATAATTTTCCAATAAAGGTTAAACACTGGAAGCTTAAGCAGGGTCAAGCAGAGAGGCAGATCATAGTGTGTGGAGAGAGAAAAGGTGTAAGAATAATTTTTTATTGATTTTATTGAGCTATACATTTTTTGCTCTCCTCCTCTCCCTTCTTCTCCCCTTCCCTTCAACCCTCTCCCTTGTTCCCCATGCTCCCAATTTACTCAGTGGATCTTATCTATTTCTACTTCCCATGTAGATTAGTTCCATGTATGTCTTCCCTCTTAGGATACTCATTGTTTTCTACGTTCTCTGGGATTGTGAATTGTATGCTGGTTTTCTTTGTTTTATATTTAAAAACCACTTATGAGTGAGTACATATGATAATTGACTTTCTGGGTCTGGGTTACCTCACTCAAAATAGTGTTTTCTAGCTCCATCCATTTGCCTGCAAATTTTAAAATGTCATTACTTTTTCTGCTGCGTAGTACTACATTGTGTAAATGTACCACATTTTCCTTATCCATTCTTCAGTCGAGGGGCATTTAGGTTGTTTCCAGGTTCTGGCTATGACAAACAAAGCTGCTATGAACATAGTTGAGCACATGTCCTTGTGGCATGATTTAGCATCCTTTGGATATACACCCAAAAGTGGTATTGCTGGGTCTTGAGTATGGTTGTTTCCTAATTTTCTGAGAAAATGCCACACTGATATCCATAGGGGCTGTACCAGCATGCACTCCCACCAGCAACGCAGGAGTGTTCCCTTTACTCCACAATCAAGCCAGCATAAGTTGTCATCAGTGTTTTTTTTATCTTGGCCATTCTTACAGGTGTAAGATGGAATCTCAGGGTTGTTTTGATTTGCATTTCTCTGACGGCTAAGGATGTTGAGCATTTCCTTAAGTGTTTTTCAGCCACTTTAGATTCCTCTGTTTAGGCCTATTCTCCATTTTTTATTGGATTATTTGTTCTTTTGATGACCAATTTCTTGAGTTCTTTGTATATTTTGGAGATCAGACCTCTGTCTAATGTGGGGTTGGTGAAGATCTTTTCCCATTCTCTAGGCTGCCTTTTTGTCTTGTTGACCATGTACTTTGCTTTACAGAAGCTTTTCAGTTTCAGGAGGTCCCATTTATTAACTGTTTCTCTCAGTGTCTGTGCTGCTGGGGTTATATTTAGGAAGTGGTCTCCTGTACCAATGGTTCAAGTGTACTTCCCACTTTCTCTTCTGTGATGTTCAGTGTGGCTGGCTTTATGTTGAGGTCTTTGATCCATTTGGACTTGAGTTTTGTGCATGGCGATAGATATGGATCTATTTACATTATTCTACATGTTGACATCCAGTTATTTCAGCACCATTTGTTAAATGTGCTTTCTTTTTTCCATTTGATATTTTTTTGCTTCTTTGTCAAAAATCAGGTGTTTGAAAGTGTGTCGATTAATATCTGGGTCTTCGATTTGGTTCCATTGGTCCTCCTGTCTGTTTTTATGCCAATATCAGGCTGTTTTCAGTACTGTAGCTCTGTAGTATAGTTTGAAGTCAGGGATTGTGATGCCTCCAGAAAAGTTCTTTCATTGCGCAGGATTGTTTTGGCTATCCTGGGTTTTTTGCTTTTCCATGTGAAGTTGAGTACCGTTCTTTCGAGGTCTGTGAATAATTTTCCTGGGATTCTGGTGGGCATTGCATGAATCTGTAGATTGCTTTTGGTAAGATTGTCATTTTTACTATGTTAATTCTACCTACCCAGTAGCATGGGAGATCTTTTCACTTCCTGGTGTCTTCAATTTCTTTCTTCAAAGATTTAAAGTTTGGTTAGAGTTACTCCGAGATATTTTATGCTATTTGTGGCTATTGTGAAGGGTGATGTTTCTCTGATTTCTTTCACAGCCCATTTAACATCTGTGTACAGGAGGGCTACTGATTTTCTTGAGTTAATCTTGTATTTTGCTACATTACTGAAAGTGTTTATGAGTTATAGAAGTTCCTTGGTAGAATTTTTGGGGTTGCTTATGTAAACTATCACATCATCAGCAAACAGTGAGAGTTTGACTTCTTTTCCAATTTGTATCCCCTTGATCTCCTTTTAGTGTCTTATTGCTCTAGCTAGGACCTCAAGAATTATAATGAATACATATGGAGAGAGTGGACAACCTTGTCTTGTTCCTAATTTCAGTGGGGTCGCTGGGAGTTTCTCTCCATTTAGTTTGATATTGGCTGTTGGCTTGCTGTATATTGCTTTTATTATATTTAGGTATGTTCCTTGTATCCCTGCTCTCTCCAAGACCTTTATCATGAAGGGATGGTGTATTTTGTCAAAGGCTTTTTCAGCATCTAATGAGATGATCATGTGGTTTTTATTTTTCAGTTTGTTTATAAGGTAGATTACGCTGACACATTTTCTTATGTTGAACCATCCCTGCATCTCTGGAATGAAGCTGACTTGATCGCGGTGGATGATGGTTCTGATGTGTTCTTGGATTCGATTTGCCAGTATTTTATTTAGTATTTTTGCATCAATGTTCATGAGTGAGATTTGTCTGTAATTCTCTTTTTTAGCAATGTTTTTATGTGGTTTGGGTATCAGGGTAATTGTAGCCTCATAAAAAGTGTTTGGCATTGTTCCTTCTGTTTCTATTGTGTGGAACAATTTGAGGAGTATTGGTATTAATTCTCATTTGAAAATCTTGTAGAATTCTGAGCTGAAACCATCCTTTCCAGGGCTTTTTTTGGTTGGGAGACTTTTTGATGACTATTTCTATTTCTTCAGGAATTATAAGTCTGTTTAATTTGCTTATCTGGTCTTGATTTAATTTTGGTAATTGATATTTATCCAGAAAGTTGTCCATTTCCTTTAAGTTTTCCAATTTTGTGTAGTACAGGTTTTCAAAATATGACCTGATGATCCTCTGTATTTCCTCCTGTCTGTTGTCATGTCCTCTTCTCATTCCTGATCTTGTTAGTTTGGATGTCCTCTCTCTGCCTTTTGGTTAGTTTGGATAAAGGTTTGTCTATTTTTGTTGATTTTCTTTAAGAACCAACTCTTTCTCTCATTGATTCTTTGTATTGCTTTCTTTGTTTCTATTTTGTTGATTTCAGCTCTCAATTTGATTTTTCCTGCTGTCTAGTTCTCTTGGGTGAGTTTACTTCTTTTTGCTCTAAAGTTTTCAAATGTTCTGTTAATTCACTAGTGTGGGATTTTTTTCCAGCTTCTTTATGTAGGCATTTAGTGCTATGAACTTTCTTCTTAAGACTGCTTTCATTGTGTCCCATAAATTTATGTATGTTGTGTGGTCATTTCCATTGAATTTTAGGATGTCTTTAATTTCTCCCTTTATTTCTTTTTTGACCCATTGATGCTTCAGGTGAGCTTTGTTTAATTGCAATGTGTTTGTGGCCTTCTAGAATTAGGGTTACTTTAAATTCTAGTTTTAAGCCATGGTGATCCAATAAGATACATGGGGTTATTCCATTTTTTTTTATCTATTGAGGTTTGTTTAGTTACTGAGTATGTGGTCAATTTTTTGAGAAGGTTCCATGAGGTGCTGAGAAGAAGGTATATTATTTTATGTTTGGATAGAATTTTTATAGATGTCTGTTTAGTCCATTTGAGTCATAACATCTGCTAGTTTCCTTATTTATCTGTTAATTTTTGTCTGACGGACCTGTCCAGTGGTGAGAGTGGAGTGTTGAAGTCTCCCACTGTTAGTGTGTGGGGTTTAGTGTACGATTTAAGCTTTAGAGATGTTTGTTTTACAATGAGGGTGCCCTTGTATTCAGGATGTAGATGTTCAGTATTGAGATTTCCTCTTGATGGATTTTCCCTGTGACTTATATGAAATGTTCTTCTTTGTCTCTTTTTATTCATTTAAATTTGAAGTCTATTTTGTGAGATATTAGGATAGCTACACCAGCTTGTTTCTTAGGTCCATTTCATTGGAAAATTTTTTTCCCAACCCTTTACTCTGAAGCGATGGTTGTCTTTGAGGTTGAGGTGTTTCTTGTATGCAGCAGAAGGATGGATTCTGTTTTCATATCCAATCTGTTAGCCTGTGTCTTTTTTTTTTTTTTCAAGACAGGGTTTCTCTGTAGCTTTTGGTTCCTGTCCTGGAACTAGCTCTTGTAGACCAGGTTGGCCTCGAACTCACAGAGATCCGCCTGCCTCTGTCTCCCAAGTGCTGGGATTAAAGGCGTGTGCCACCACTGCCCGGCTAGCCTGTGTCTTTTTATAGGTGAGTTAAGTCCATTTACATTAAGGGATATTAATGACCAGTGATTGTTATCTCCTGTTAATTTAGTTTTTGTTGGTGGTGATGTTATTTTGTGTGTTTTCCCCTTTTTTGAGATTCACTGCTGTGAGATCATCAGTCGTCTGTGTTTTTGTTGATGTAGCCAACTTTCTTGGGTTGGAGTTTTCCTTCTAGTACTTTGAGAAGGGCTGGGTTTGTGGCTAGTTATTGGTTAAATCTGGTTACGTCATGGAATATCTTGTTTTGTCCTTCTATGGTGATTGAAAGGTTTCCTGGGTATAGTAGTCTGGGCTGGCATCCATGATCTCTTAATGTCTGCATAACACTTGGCTAGGACCTTCCAGCTTTTATTGTTTCCAATGAGAAGTCAGGTGTAATTCTGATAGGTATGCCTTTATATGTTACTTGGCCTTTTTCCTTTGCAGCTCTTAATATGCTTTCTTTATTCTGTATGTTTAGTGTTTTGATTATTATGTGGAAAGGAGACTTTTTTTTTTGATCCAGTCTATTTGGTGTTCTGTAAGCTTCTTGTGTCTTCATAGGGATATCTTTCTTTACGTTGGAAAAGTTTTCTTCTATGATTGTTAAATATATTTTCTGTGCTTTTGAATTGAACTTCTCCTTCTTCTATACCAACTATTCTTAGGTTTGGTCTTTTCATGGTGTCCCATATTTCCTGAATATTTTGTATTAAGCTTTTGTTAGATTTAATATTTTCTTTGACTGATGAGTCTATTTCCTCTATTGTATCTTCAGCGCTTGAGATTCTCTCTTCCATCTCTTGTATTCTGTGGTTCCTGATGGTTTTCTCATGATTTCTGTTTCTGTAATTCCCTTGGTTCGTGTTTTCTTTATTGTCTCTATTTCAGTTTTCAAGTCTTGAATAGTTTCTTTTGCATGCTTGATTGCTTTTTCTTGGTTTTCTTTAAGGATTTGTTGATGTCTTCCAATTTTTTGTTTGTCTTTTCCTCCATTTCTTTGAGGGAATTTTTCATTTCCTTTTTATGGGCTTCAAACATTCTCCTAAAGTTATTTTTAGGTCATTTTCTTCTGCTTCATCTATATTTGGTTGTTTAAGTCTTGCTGTTGTAGGGTCACTAGTTTTTACTGGTGTTGTGTTACTTTTTGCAGTGTTGTGTGTGTTCTTACCTTGTCTACCCATCTTTTCCTCTGATTGGTGTAGTTGGGACTGCCTGTGACTCTGTTGATCAATCTTCCAGGTGGATCGAAGGCTCAGATTTTTGTTCCTCATGGTTCAGTCAGTGCCACGGTTCCAGTTACCACATTGGTCACTCCGTGTTGCTGGCAGTCACTCAGCGCTCCCAGGGTTTGCTCTGATCCTGTGGAGTTTGCTGTCTCAGGCCTGCTCTGGTCTAGATTGCTGGCTCAGTCCTCTGCTCCTGTGGAGTTTGCTGTCTCAGGCTTGCTCTGGCCGAAGCTGTAAGAATCTTAATAAAGCTGCGGGATCACTGGTTCACTCTCAAGAATAACACCTAAAGTCCTAGAAGTGAAATCTTTCATGGAAAAGTCCTATAGAAACTTACTATTTTAATGGCTAATTAAAAATATACTTATAAATCGGGAGGTGGTGGCACATGCCTTTAATCCCAGAACTCAGGAGGCAGAGGCAGGCGGATCTCTGTGAGGTCAAGGCCAGCCTGGTCTACAAGAGCTAGTTTCAGGATAGGCTCAAAAGCTACAGAGAAACCCTGTATATATAAGATTGGAATGAAGAAACCCTGCATGACCCAGAGTCATGGGTTTTAAAATTAAAATCCCAATGTCATGTGCAAGACACCACCCTGTGAATTGTTGGCCTCAGGGGTCCTCAAATAATACAAGTGTTGTAAGAGGTGTGCGGGCTGCATTCCCGGAGCCTGGTTCCGGGCGCAGGGTCCCTTGTTCTGTCCCACCTGGCTCCCGGTGCGTACCCGAAATAATTACACAGAAACTGTACTCATTTAAATACTGTCTGGCCCATTATCTCCAGCCCCTTATTGGCTAACTTTCACATATTATTTTAGTCCATTTTCATTAATGTGTATAGCCACTTGAGTTGTGGCTTACCGGCATGAGTCTAACCAGTGTCCATCTTGGGCCGGAGAAGCATGGCGTCTGCCACACTGTGTTCTCTCTCACAGTATTTTGTTTTGTCTACTCCGTCCACCTAAGGGCTGCCCTATCAAAAGGCCAAGGCAGTTTTCTTTATTTAACCAATGAAAGCAACCCAAATACAGAAGGACCCTCCTATACCATTTCCCCTTTTATAAATGTTCTTTAAATTTAAATGTAAAGGGGAGATGATATAGATATGGATAATTTACATTGGTATAAATTTTGCTTTATTGATATAAATTTAAGGTCAATTTTGTTATATATATGTATTTCTGATCTTGATTAAGGTATTGTGATTGTGTAGTTCATTTAAAAATGTAATGCATAATTAGGAAATATAGGTTGTTAATAGATAACCATTGATATAGTCAAGCTTGTAGTCATGTTAGTTAGATTTTCTAGATATATAGAGGTATATTTCAGTTAGATAGACATTCTTCATATCTTTCAAAGATGACAGAATATGGCATTTAATGTTTTAATAACTTAGGACTTTTCATGACAATGTGACACGTCTGCTCCTGGCAGCACCAGCTACTTCAAGAGGAAGATGGGTATCAAAGAGGCTCCTTATGGAGTTGGTTTGCCATTTGGGCAAGAAAGTGCTTTTGCCTGGACTATTGCATAAACTGGACACAAAGAACCCACAGAGAGAGGACTACTAAACTTGCCTAAAGGTGAGATGATCCTTCAGGGTTCCTGCTTCATAAAAGAGTCTGCGAGACATTCTGCAGGATACAAAAAAAAGTGAGTAAACTGTCTTTAAATTTTCCTGCTTCATGGAAAAGTCTGCTGGATACTATGGACCTGTAGACTAAAGATGGATGCCCCAACGATACAAAAAAAAACTTTGGGTGACTGTACAGGCAGCGAGATGTCTCTGTCATTTCTAGAGTTTTGAAAGTTGTTTACTTAGGTAATATTATATCCTTCTGGAGTCTTTGATGGAGTTAAAGAATGGATAGTTATAGTTTTCCATTGTTATGATAAAAGATAAAATAGATCTAAATATGGTAACTGGAGTTCTTACTTTGTTATATGTAACTTTACTATGTTAAAATAAAAGCCTTTCTTTTTTGTTTAAATAGAAAAAGGGGAAATGGTGTAGGAGGGTCCTTCTGTATTTAGGTTGCTTTTATTGGTTAATAAAGAAACTGCCTTGGCCTTTTGATAGGACAGGACTTAGATAGACAGGGAAAAGAGAACAAAATACTGGGAAGGGGACAGAGTTAGAGAGAGTCGCCTGCCATAAAGCCTGCCAGGTCAAACACGCTGAATCTTTCCCGGTAAGCTACAACTTGTGGTAACACACAGATTACTAGAAATGGGTTAAACAAATATGTGAGAGTTAGCCAATAAGAGGCTAGAGCTAATAGGCCAGACAGTATTTCAATAAATACAGTTTCTGTGTAATTATTTCGGGTATAAGCTAGCCAGGCACTGGGCGGTGGGAGCCAGGTGGCCGCCGGGACCAAAAGCAAGCCCACACGCCTCTTACTACATACAAGCTAGTGTCCTGACTCTTGGTTGGCCCCCAGAATTAGATGGTAGTCCCTATTGCTGAAGATATCACATACGTTGGTTACGGGCTACAGAGAAATCTACCTGGAGCAAACCTAGAAGCTCCTTCCCTTCCAGCGACCATACATCGTGCCAGAAGGTACCGCGCAGACTTCTACTGGAAAAGCAGCCTCATCAGTGACCTTACTCAGCTGTACACACAGTGTGATACAATAGTGACCTGCCAGGCAAGAAAGGTCCACTGGTGCGATAAAGACATGAGTGTTTCTGGGGTAAGCAACTGCTCTCCAATTGGATTTGAGGTCTCTACATGGAAAAGCACACATGCATTGTTAGTATTCAGGCATCTGCACTGGCCTGTCCTTGGGGTCTGCACAGGACACTTCTTCAGCTGCAGTCCCTAAGAGCACCTGCTGTGCACATTCCCTATATTCCCTTTAAAAGGGCCCTGACCACCTCCATCTCTCTCTCTCTGTCTCTCTCTCTGTCTCTCTCTGTCTCTCTCTGTCTCTCTCTCTCTCTCTCTCTTTGTGTCTGTGTGTGTGTGCTTCTCTGATGTCTTTCTGTCTCTCCCCCTTCTCTCTCTCTTTCCCTCTCTCTTCTGCTACTTCTGTCTCCAGGGACTGGTCTTCCCCCTCCCCTTCCCTCTTTTTATGTTCCCTTTTCCCCTAATAAAAATCCCTCCATGTGAGCTCTGTTGCATGATGTCTTTGTCTCATGCCACTTGTTTTAAAATCACAACATGCATGTTACTGTAAGCCTTGCCAAAATGGTAAATAGATATATTGTCAGACTGCCTTCTATTATACCCATAGACAAGTGTAGCTTTCGGCCTTGAACAGAGAATCTCCTTTTTGCAGCAGGCAATGACTCATGCAGAAACTTATTATCTGGCCAAAGTATTGAGAATAAGTGACAGTTGCATGCTCAGCTGTAATAGGGCAACACAGAAGGAAAAAACAGGCTGTAGGAACTGGGGTGTGAGCAGACTGCTGTAAACCCTGCCGTCTGGTTATGCCAGGACTGTGCTGATCATGAACAAACAGCAGCTAAGGATGACTGCGCAAGATTAGGCCCTTGAACAGCCATCGTACATGGAGGAGGTGCCATGAGGTCCCACCCTTTTGTGAGGAGTTAATGGCTGCCTCCAGAGAGGGTGTCATTTTCTCCAGTGGATTAACCCTGTAAGTTGCACAGGCTCCTTCAAACAACCCCCTGTCCACGGTCTTACAAGCAACCTTAACAAACTTAATGGGTCAAAGAAAGGAAAAGAAAAAAAGGAGGCACAAAAATAGAAAAATAGAGAGGAAATTAATTAGGTGTAAGATGTAATTCAGAGGAATAAAGGATAAGAGAGGGTAATGAAGGGTTAAATGTAATCATAAAATATTGTATGTATGAAACTGTCAAAGCCGGGCGGTGGTGGCACACGCCTTTAATCCCAGCACTCGGGAGGCAGAGGCAGACGGATCTCTGTGAGTTCGAGACCAGCCTGGTCTACAGAGCTAGTTCCAGGACAGGCTCCAAAGCTAGAGAAACCCTGTCTCAAAAAAACCAAAAAAAAAAAAAAAGAAGGAAAGAAAGAAACTGTCAAAGAATAAGGAAATAATAAAAAGAACTCTCCATCCTAAATATATCAGATAAAACTATTTTGTTCTGAGTTGACTGGTAGGATGAACTAGTAAAACGATAAGATGGTTTGCCAACTGCATAAAAATATCTAATATTAGACAGCCAAAATTATCTTTGGATCAAGTACCTCATTTTATTCACTGAAATGCTTAGAACTTATTATTTCTAGTGACTCAGGATTCACATTTTGTTGTTTCGAATGAGTAAGAGATGGTGTTGAGGGTCATGAAAAAGTTGAGCAAGTTGTGTTTAATGTGTAATTCCAGTTAGTGAGGATGATTATTAAGCCAAGAATATGGCTGGAGAGCCATACTCCCATTACAGAATATGAACAAAAATGTAATATAAGATGATTCTGTAACTACAACATAAAGAATATTGAAAAACTAATGCATATTGATAGTGTCACACTCTATTTCATTTGGGTTTTTGAGACAGGGTTTTTCTGTATAGCCTTGGCTGTCCTTGAACCTGTTCTGTAGTCCAGGCTGTCTCAGAGATCTGCCTGCCTCTGTCTCCTTAGTGCTGAAATTAAAGGCATCCATCCACAGACCTCCTGAAACTGAAAAGCTTCTGTAAAGCAAAGGACACAGTCAACAAGACAAAACGACAGCCTACAGAATGGGAAAAGATCTTCACTAACCCCACATCAGACAGAGGTCTGATCTCCAAAATATACAAAGAACTCAAGAAATTGGACACCAAAAGAACACATAATCCAATAAATAAAATGGAGTACAGACCTAAACAGAGAACTCTCAACAGAGGAATCTAAAATGGCTGAAAGACACTTAAGGAAATGTTCAACATCCTTAGTCATCAGAGAAATGCAAATCAAAACAACTCTGAGATTCCATCTTACACCTGTAAGAATGGCCAAGAACAAAAACACTGATGACAACTTATGCTGGAGAGGTTGTGGGGAAAAGGGAACACTTCTGCATTGCTGGTGGGAATGTAAACTGGTACAACCTCTATGGATGTCAGTGTAGCGGATTCTCAGAAAATTAGGAAACAACCTTCCTCAAGACCCAGTAATACCACTTTTGGGTATATATCCAAAGAATGCTCAATAGTGCCACAAGGACATGTGCTCAACTATGTTCATAGCAGCTTTGTTTGTCATAGCCAGAAACTGGAAACAACCTAAATGCTCCTTGATTGAAGAATGGATTTTTAAAAAATGTGGTATATTTACACAATGGAGTACTACATAGCAGAAAAAAATAACAACAGCTTGAATTTTGCAGGAAAATGGATGGAACTAGAAAGCATTATTTTGAGTGAGGTAACCCAGATACAAAAAGACAGTTATCACATGTACTCACTCATAGGTGGTTTTTAAACATAAGGCAAAGAAAATCATCTTACAAACCACAATCCCAGAGAATTTAGACAACAATGCGGACACTAAGAGAGACTTACATAGATCTAATCTACATGGGAAGTAGAAAGTATAAAAAGACAAGCTCTCCTGAGTAAATTGGGAGCATGGGGACCTTGGGGGAGGATTGAAGGAGGGAGGGGAGTGGCAGGGAAGGGAGCAGAGAAAAATGTAGAGCTCAATAAATATCATGGAAAAAAAACATAAAGGCATCCACAACCACCACATTTGGAACACATCTCACACTCTTTATTTTTAAATTTAATCTAATCTGAAAAGAACAAAAGAAAAACAAGCCCAAAATCTTTGTGGGTTCTGCCAAAAGCCGATATCCCTCCTCTTCTCTTCTCTTCTTTCTCAAAGGAAATATTGACCTAACATGATGAGATTTGCTACCGAAACTTCAAAATTATACACTAAACTCAGGGTAAATAATGTTTGGACTTTTGGCTAAAGTTATATTTGATCATGCATTAAAACACGTGAGAAATTTCCAGGGAATCTGCTTTATCCTGAAGTGCATAACCTTAATTTTGTGTGTTTTTAGGATAAATACAGTGGTGGCTGTTGATTTAAATTCTCACAAGACCCCCAACTGGCTCTGGTTGGCTAATGCTCAGTAACTATATGGTAATAATGCCCAAGTACCTCAAATTCAATTTTTTGAAAGAAAAAAAATGTATTGAGTGTACTGCAAGAGTGTTTCCTAGACTGCTACCTACAGCCTAAGGCAGTAGGTTTTGTTTTTATGTATTTATTCATTATTGATACAGAGGCTTGAGTAGAACAAGGTTGCCTCAAACTCACTGTATAGCTGGAAATGACCTTGAACTCCCCATCCCTCTCCTACCTCCTCAGTACTGTGGACTGGGATTTCAGGTGTGTGCCACCATGCCTGGAGAATCCATATCTGCAGGTTTCATCTCTTCTCAACACTTCAGAACAATCCATTCAATTGCCTAGTTGGCTTTGCTATATGATATTTTAAAGGGTGTTTTTATTTTATGCCTAATGTGAATAAAGTAAGATTCTTGATAATTGGCTCATTAACACGCCATCATATTCATTCAGCACTACCATCAAGAACAAAGGCCTAATTCTGTACTCCTGACCTTTCTTCCAGAGGACCTGAGTTCATCCTTTTATCAGCTCACAACCATCTATCTGTGTGATAGCTAGTCTTGCTTGTTAACTTGACTACAACTGGAAAGAACTACAATCCAGAAATGGAAGGCACACCTGTGAGAGATTTTTTTGGCTTGGTTTGAAGTGGGTGAATCTACTTCTAGGCCAGACCTTAGAGGTAGGAAGATACACGCCTTTAATCCAGATCCTGGCGCAGGAAGACACACGTTTATTCTGGGCCACGCCTTCTGCTGGAAGTCTATATGAGGACATAAAATAGGAAGCTTTTGCTCTTTGTCTGCTTACCTGCCCTCGCCTTGCTAGCACATCCGTTCCTTCACCGGCATTAGAGCCTGACTCCAGCGTATACTGAGACATCCAGCTTTGTGGACTGAGCAACTACTGGATTCTTGAACCTTCCATTCACAGCCAGCCCTTGTTGGGTTAGCTGGACTGCAGCCTGTAAGTCATTCCAAAAATCCCCTTAATATAATTAGAAAAAGATTCATGCTATACACTCTGTTACTGTAGAGAACCCTGGCCAATGCAACCTGTAACTCCAATCCTACGGCATCTGACTCCATCTTCTGGCCTCCATGGGCATTGCAACCATGTGGTACACAGAATATAGTCAAAAGAACATCACAAAAATAAAATTAAAACGGATTTAAAAGCTATTCTTACTAAAGTAGTTAAAGTGGTTACTTTAAAGATAAACTTTGAGCTAGGCGGTAGTGGCGCATGCCTTTAATCCCAGCACTTGGGAGGCAGAGGCAGGCAGATCTTTGTGAGTTCGAGACCAGCCCGGTCTACAAGAGCTAGTGCCAGGACAGTCTCCAAAGCCACAGAGAAACCCTGTCTCGAAAAACCAAAAAAAAAAAAAAAAAGATAAACTTTTATCATAGCTAGTAATTGAATAATTCACATCTGGTCAGTTTCTCCATAATATTAATATAAATAGCTATTTGTGTAAAAATGCATACTGAGCAATTGTCCTATGCTTAGAAACAGAAAGCAGAAAAAGGCAGGTTTTGCTCTCTGCTATTAAGTAGAAAAAACAAATAACAAATTAGCAGTCAAAAGCAATGTAGATGAAAATAAAACAACAAACAGCAACAACAATAATAATAACAAACACATTTTTATTAAAAAAAAAAAGATTAAGTGGAATTCCATTTACACACCTCTGGCTCACACTTTTGCTTGAGTACTGAATGACACAACCAATGTCAACTCTGAATTGAGCAGGGAGGACTTGCTGACCCTGTATGAGGTCTGTGGAGTTAATGGAAGCCCCACTTCAGAACAAGCAGAAGGTGGCCTCGTGGTCTGCCTTCCACGGGCTCCGTTCACATGGCTTTAGAGTAGCGCACAATGTCCATTTAAATATTTAAAGGGATCACAAGTCAGTGAACAAAGGGAAACTAGACACAGTTCAGATCATAAAAGGCTAACAAAGACATTAGCCTAATGTGAACTCGCTAATATTTTCTAATCTCAAATAAGAAATTCCTTATTTATACTAAAAGAAAATGCCTGGTCTTTGAAAGATATGATTGACACGTAGATTTTGGATTTGGTGGGTTGGGGTTGTTGTAGGGTTTTTGTTTTGTTTTGTTTTTTCAGTCTCCACATCCCACCCCTCCCAAGCTTTTGAGTCCTGAAAGAAGGGGGGAGGCAACATCTCTGTGCTTGGGTTGGGTTGAACTAACCAAACATTGTTGTAATCGTTTGCACAGTGACAGATCAATTAGGCAGAGTCCAGGGCACAGCAAAATATTTATGGTCCTTCTTCTTCCTGGAACAATGTTCACCACTGCTTGGCAGCCAGCTAGCAACTGCTCTTCTAAGCAAACTGACCTTTCCTTTGGCTAGAAATATCAGTTAAGCTAACCATAGAGTAGGCTGTCTAAACATGTATGGAACCATAGAGACAGAACATTGTGCAGTGGCCACATTCTACAGCAGCAAAAAGACCACCAAGTCCAAGGTTGGCTTAGGCACAAAATCTCTACCAATTCATCAGTCTTAATATTTATTGACTTCTGGTAGCAGGCCAAGCATCATCCTAATTATTTTGTCTTTAATGATTCATTTGATCTTTATTTAAAACCCATGTTGTGGGTATTGTTGCTTTTCTCGTTTGACAGAAAGAAACATCAATTCTTTAAGAGGTTGCCCAACGACACTTAGTTTTACCCCTAAAATGAGCAGCAAATATTTCTTTAAATTTTATACTATAGCATCCTATCATCTTTTCTAGTGAATAAATACTAACAAATTTTAATTTGCAATGAGACAGTTATAAAACTCCAACTCCTTACTTGAATTTTTCAAGATGACCTTCTCCACTGCCAGTACAGAAGGCCTCAATATGGTGAACTAAGGAATCCATGGAAAGGGAACATTCAGGCAGTCAGAGTCAGAGTTAGAGTCGCCTCTTGTGAAGTTATAATCTGGAAATATAATTCCCCAAACAGAAATGGAAAATAAATAACAGAAACTGTTGCTGTTTAAGGTACAGATAGATCATTGCATGCCTGGAAAACTCAAAATATTTTCAAATACTTCAATGCAATATAGCAAGGAGATATGGGGAGAATATTCAGAATTTGGGCAGACAAGTGGAACCTAAGCAAAATGCAATCCCTATGTCCTTTGCCTCTGGGCCCCTAGAGTCCATGTCTTCTGTGCTAGAATTCATGGATCAGGCAGACTAACTCATGAAGGATAACTCAGACTAACTTGCATGAAAGATAAAAATCTGATCATTCATAGCTTTAAGATCCATGGAAATGAAATGCCCACAGAGGCACGGCTTTCTGGATGAGAAAGACCTACCCACGGGCCAGAATGGGAGGTGTAGGAAGACTTCCTGGGGTCTCTGGTGAAAGCTATCACCCAGGCAGTAGATAGGAGTGCCAGGTGGTGGGGACAAAGCGTGCCCTCCATTGAAGGACCTGTTAGTGAGGCCAAGATGAAAGATATACAATTGAAACCCATTTCCTAAATGGTGCCTTGGTTTTTGTTTTTCTTTCCAAACTTTGGGCAGCTTTACAATGCAGAAAAATCACTTTTTACCTTATTGATGTAGGTGGTCAGTACTGTGTGTGTGTGTGTGTGTGTGTGTGTAACTATCTTAAAAGACAATCATTTACAAGGGCATATCAAAGAAGTAGCATTTAAAATAAATAAATACATACATAAATAAAAGGATCCTTCAAGCACCTAAAGAAAATGACAACTGAAAGCAAATTCCTTCTTTTTTTTTTTTCTTTTTCATGTTCCCTTTTTATCCCTTTTTGTTTCACTGAAAGAGAAAGAAATCTCCCTCAGTATAGGGGACATCAGAATCTGTCTGCACAGAAGGGACCTGGGGGAATCCTCCTGGAAGCAGGCAGGGTGAAGCAGGGGAGGAGAGCCAGGCAGGAGCACAGTTAAGGAAGGAGGGGACTTGCAGATGGAAAGATGCAGGAACACAGTCAGGGGAGAGGACCTGCAGATGGAGATGTGAGGAGCACCATTGGGAGGAAGGGGACTTGCAGATGGAGAAATGCAGGAGCACAGTTGGGGGAGGGCAACTTATAGGTGGAGAGATGTCTTGGGGGAAGTTTGAAGATTTATCAGATCGTACAAACTAAATTGTTTGAGTCAATAAATAAAGACATTGTTGATAATGAGAGTCGTTTTAATGGAAAATACATTTGTAAATATGTCAAGTAAAAAGTCTAGAACACTCCTAAAGTATTAGATTAGGATCAGTGTGAACCAGAGAGCCAGAAAGGTATGTCCTTCCCTTTTCTTGCTATCCTTTGTGTTTTGAGACAGGCTGGCCTAGAATTCACCAGGCAGCCCAGGCAGAGCTCAAACTCACAGCAATCCTCCTGCTTTAGTCTTTGAAACGTTAAGATAATAGGTGTGAGCTACCATATTGTATTGGCTTTATCTTTCCACACTCCCCGCTTCATCCTTTCTTTGTGTCTTTCTCTCTTTTTTCCTCTCCTTTCTTCCTTGCTCTCATTAACCTGCCGTCTAGATAGAAACAATGGTATCCCATCAGTCATGACAGCTTAAGTCACCCCAAACGTGACTTTCAGCTACTGTCATCTAAAGAACCAATAAACTGAGCTGGAGCACTGAGTCGGCGGTTAGGAGCACTGGCTGCTCTTCCAGAGACCCAGGTTTTTGACTCCCAGCACCCACATGGCACTGGTAAGGCTCTGTGCTCTCAGCGCCAGGGGATCTGACGTCCTTTTCCAGTCTCTGAGACATCCAGCCACACAGCCAGATGCCCATGCTCTAACTTTCTTAAGTTAGCATTTCACTTTTCACTCCAGAGGTTAAAAGGTTTCTTAAACCCACGTGCACTTCTTTATAACCCCTAGGCCAACCACCATGAAGCAGAACGGGCAGAGGATGAACAGTAGGGCATAAACAAAAAGTGTCCCAGGCTCACGGGCCTGCATTCTTTGAGAATCACTTTTCAAATAATAACATTGACGTTTACTTATTACCTCAATTAATATACACTTATTGCCATCTTGTTATCTGTGAGGCATTGTGTTCTTTCCCAGTGCTATGTCCTGGTGATGAACCGTATTGATTCTGTCCTTGGAGGAATCACAGCACAGTGAGTAAATTATTGTATTCCAGTATAAATCTCCAGTGTTTTCTAAAGCAAAATGCATATCTCATAACATAAGCATTGCTGATAAGATACTGGTAGGTGTTTGAAATGTCCCACCGATCCAAGATAGATCCAAGCTCGGAGTCTCTGTCAAGCAGTGGGCCAAGTGTCCTTTCACTTGCGCAGTGTCCAGAAGTGATGTGTAGAGAGCTAATGAAGTCTTGAGGAAATATGTACAGTTGACATGAGCCCAGCCATGTCAAGGACCCCAATGCCTCAGACCCATGGGAATGGAACGGCCTTCCCCTGGTCCATGTGCCAGTGTTAACACTGTGTTCAGAAACTGTGGACTACTGCTCCCTTCTCTGGGAATTTTACAGTCTGAGACGGCTCCCCTGCAGAAACCCTCCACAAAAATTAGTTAAGCCTACAATAAACCTACTTCCTCCACTCAGCTGTACAAAGTAAACATACTGAGTTTCCAGGCTATTGTAATTCCATCTCCATCAAAGCACATGGCTAACCCGATCTCAGCCTTTTAATACATACATACGTGTGTGTGTGTGTGTGTTGTGTGCCTGTCTGTCTGTTTGTCTGTCTATCTGTCTTGTCTGTCTCCACTTACTTCATTCACTTACCACCCCAGTCAGGTCAGTCCCTAAAGCCATGCAGAGCAAGGTAGTAATGCCTGCAAGTGTTTCTCGAATCATAGGGAGAAAGGAACTCCGCAGTGCCGTCCGTAGAATGAAAAGCATGGCAATGGTATGTAGTAACACAAAGAAAAGCCAAATAAAATAAAATACTGAAACTGGGTTGTTTTTAATAAGTCTTTTCATGTGGAAATCATTTTGAATTTTTCCATATTTATGAATTTTTTTCCAAATAGTCAAATTCTTACATTTCTTCTTTACCTTAAAAAAATTATTTAATTTTAACATGTGTGAGTGTTTTACCTACACTAGGTGTGTGCCTGGTGCCTTGAGAGGCCAGGAGAGATCATTGGTTCCCCTGGAACTACAGTGACAGGCAATTGTAAACCACCATGCAGGTGCTGGGACTTGAACCTATGCCCTCTGGAAGAGCTATCATTGCTCTTAACTCCTGAGCCATCTCTCCAGCTCCTGTTTCTTGAATCTTAAAGAACAAGATACCTAAAATGTACTGAAGTTTGTGCTGTCTAAACAAGTTTATTTTGGTAATTTTTAGAGCTTGAATTAGAAATTGCTTTGTCTGAAAGCAGAATCAAGAGCTGGAAACTCTAGTGGTTTTGCTAAGCAAAGGTGAGCACAGAGAACAGAACTTAAATGACCTGAGCTGCCTATCCAGCCCTTTATTCTGTGCGCACACTTCCCCTGAGGCTCTCGGCAGATTCTGGTTTCAGAGCTGCAAAGAGGCCTGAGGCCTGAGGCCTGAGGCAGCAAGCTTCTCACACAGCCCAGACTGCAGGCCTGGGAACTATAACTTCAATAGAGAATCTACAGCCCGTCCAACTAGTATAAATTAAACAATACTGTATAAATAATACTGTAGGGACAAGTGGTCTGACTATTAGTCTTCAGTACTGATCTATGGAATTAAGTCAAATAACTGATTTGTTGCTAGTCGCATTGAAATGTGAAAATTGAAATTCAGTGAAAAGCAAGAGTTTTACAACCTCAGAGATTGATCAATTGATTGATTGATTGATGTACTGTGGTGCTGGAGATGGGACTCGGACCTTCTGCATGCTAGACAAGCACTCTGACTCTGAGCTACAACCTCAGTCTTTGGCTTTTTTGACACAGGGTCTTACTATGTAGGTCAGGCTGACCTGAGAGTGGCAGTCACCCTGCCTCAGCTTCATATGCTGGTGTTACACGTAAGAGTCACCAAGGTGGGCTAGAAATTTTAAAATCATCTATTATAGCACAAATAAATGTCATGAACACAAGAGACTTTAAAAGGTAACTATATTCTTGCATTGAGAAAGCTCGGCTAGTAAATAATAAATAGAAACACGAAACACTAGATTAAGAAACATTGACTGTGTGTGTGTGTGTGTGTGTGTGTGTGTGTGTGTGTGTGTGTGTGTGTGTGTGTGTGTTGAGGTGGGATACTGGGGCTCAAAGTCTGGACCTTGGATGTGCAAGACAAACCTGGTATCACCGAGTTCTGCCTCAATTCTGGTTCAACAGTACATCACTATGTAACATAGATTGGCTTCAAACTCTGCACCTTCTGGCTCTGTCTTCCACTGGGGATGAAATAGCCTCGCACTTGCTAGATAAGCATTCTACCACTTGGCTACATCCCTAGCCCTTGGCTGGATTACAGGTATGTTAACCATGCCCAGCCTTCATCGATGTTTCAATTACAGAAAATACGGAAATAAAAATCAATGCTAGCAGAGCATTTAAAACATCAAGAAGAGAAAATGTCAAGTGTGTTTATTATTAAATAAAAATAAATGAAATAAATTGACCCAGAAACTATGCCTCTTCTCTCCTGAACAGGCTATATGTTTTGGCCTCAACCTCCCTCTAGCTGAAAGAAAATATTCTTGGGGCTGGGGATGCTCAGCAGTTAAGAACACTGGTTGCTCTTCCAGAGGACCCAGGTTAATTCCTGGCATCCACATGTTGGCTCACAACTGTCTGTAACTACAGTTTCAGGGGACTGGACACCCTTACACAGGCAAAGCACCAAAGCACATAAAAATAAATATTTAAAAGAAAAAAGAAAATTTTCTTTCTTCGCAAGAAGATGAACAGCAGCCTTGGCTCCAAGAACCTCTTGAAGGGCATTCCCTGGGCTTCTGATGCTCACCTTTACAACCTGGCTATGTTATTAAGACAAAGAGCCCCTCTACCCAGTCAAAGACCCTAGTCTTGTCCATGTGTTGAATAGTCACCGTGCTTTTGAAGCATATTTTGTGCTATCTCATAAAACCACTCTTGACCATGAAGGATTGTTAGACCCCAGGTCTGTTCTCCATGAGCAAACAAGCTTTTCCAAGGCATCAATCCAAGGAACAAGCAAATGTTTTTACAGTGAAGATACTGGAAGGAGGGAGTGGCTGCACAAACAGAAGACCCGGGAAGGTGTGACTCAACCAGCCAAGCCAAGAACAGCATTTCCATGTTCTGTCCAAGTTCTTAGAGAGCTTAGATGTGGTGGCTTGACACTGGCCAGACTCCTCCACGTGTCTGAACGCTCTTGCCCGTGTTCTGGGGTGCATTAGAACTCATTGGCCACTTAAAGAACTGGCACGTTCTTTGCTTCAAATTATATTGGAAACTATTAGAAGCTGATACTGTAATTTTTTAAAAAGGGAAAATTTTGAATAGTATGAAGAGTATGAAAACCACAAGGTGTTCATTTACTGAGAAGATAAACTAAATTTTCCTTTCAGGTGTTCTACAGAAATTATATCACTTCATAAGTCTCACCTTAAAAGAAAATTAGTGTAATTAATTCATTGTCGTTCTTTGGACACTAAATAACCCCACAGTTTTGTATACCTAAAACCCTACTGCTAGAAATGCTTTAATTTTGACTTCTATGTATTTTCAAATTTATTTATTTTATGTTAAAATGCATTTAACTATCAAATAGCTGACATGTTGGCCATTATGTCAATTTACAAACAACTGAATGAGGACCTTTAGAGGGGTATAGAATGGAATTATGAGGTTCTACACCAGACACTGCTATTTCCCATTAAATCAGAATTAGCCGGGTATTTCTTTCGGCATGTAAGGGCATTTCTTTTTTGGAGAGGTAGTTGTTGAAATTATCTCTAAGATAATTGCATGATATAATAATATGACATAAAAGCTGGGAGAGCAACAAAAGATGCCTAACTTCTAATTTCTCCAAGTTAAGAAAAAATCTTTTAAAGAAAAGCCAGGGAGATGGCTGAATGGGTAAAGTGCTTGCCATTGGGACACAGGGAGAGAAGATGGGACTTCTCTGTAGGGAGTGTGAGCTTCTGCTTCATTCTGAGTAAGGAAAAGATTTCAACTGGTGATTAAACAAAGCCAACACTGCCTGCCTGTTGGGGGTTGCTTGTTGGTTCCCAGCTGGTCAGCCCCAAAATAATCACACAGAAACTATATTTTTTAAATCACTGCTTGGCCCATTAGCTCTAGCTTTTTATTGGCTAACTCTTACATCTTAATTTAACCCATCGCCACGAGGCTGTAACTTACTGGGTAAAGTTCTGATGTCTTTGTCTGTTGTTGCTACATGACTTCTCTCTTACTCTGCCTCCTTCCTCCCAGCATTCAGTTTAGTTTTCTCTACCTAAGTTCTACCTTGCTATAGGACAAGCCAGTTTCTTTATTAACCAATGGTATTCACAGCATACAGAGGGGAATCCCACATCACCTGCCCCTCCCTCCATGTGTGTGGGCCACATCCAATCAACTGGAGACCCGACAGAGCAAAAAGTCCTAGTTCTGCCTGCTTTTTGAGCCTCATGAGACATCAGGTTGTGTCAGCCTTGCACTGACCACAGCATCGCTCTCTTTGGGTGCTGGAATTGGGACTGGCAAGCACACCGTCAGTTGCCATGCTCCTCAGGCCACTGGGCTTGAAATGGGACCCTGCACCAGTTCCCCTGGGGCTCCAGCTCCCCTCTTAGTCTTCCTTTCAAATAAGTAACAAAGCAAGCAAACAAGTAACAAAGAAGGCGTCGCTGTCCCTCTCATACCTAAAAACCCTTTGATGGAGTCGTGTTGCTATTAGTATAAAGTGAAAAGAAAGTGTCCCGACCATTTGGCGTCTCTGTTTACCCACTGCATCCTGCTGGGTCTGCATGCTAGCCACTTTAGCTATTTGGATTCCTTGCACTTGAGAGACTTGCTATTGAAAATCTGTGCACTCATTTACGTTCGCTATCTTTTTCCCCTGCAGCTGTCCCTGCTGGTATCAACTCACACGCACTCTGCTCCACACCTGGCATTTTAAAACGCCTCATGTTAGGTTGGAAAACCTCTGAGTGGGAATAATATTTGTCCTGTTACTTAACAATTAAATATTCACTACCTTTGACAATGAATGACAGATTACTGTACAGGAATTATCCTGCTAGGTTTCATCCTTGCCCAGTTAATTATCTGATGGTCTTTCAAAGCAATATGTATGTGATAGGTATTGATAAGGAGCCAAAGATAAGAGGAATGAGTGACTGGGTGTTATCAGGACTTCATGATCAACAACAAAAGGATTGTAGAGCCAGTGAGAATGATTGCAAATCACGTCATATCTTACACTGCACACAGTCCCAACAGTCTGCCTGAACATGTTTGGTATTTACTGTCACAGGAAGAATGTCAGAATCAGGTGGATCAGGCTGAGCGAGAGAGTGTGTCCCCCTAAGCACACTGTCACTGTGCCACAGTGACATGATTCAGAGCGGCAGAAAGTGTGGTGTGTTCAACACAAGTCACAGTTAAACATAACCTTCCAAATATCACCGCAGAAATTGCAGTGAAGGTAGTACCCAGGCTGGACTGGTGCTCAGGCCAATTTGTGATTGCCCAAACCTTAATGGAGTAGGCCAGACCCACCCAGCTAAGAATGTTTCAATTTATTTTAGTTTTTCTTTATGTAGCAGGACAGAGAAAACATACACAGAAAATAGGACACAAATTCTCAGTGCTTTCCTGTCCTTCAAAGTATTAAAATTTAGTCACATAATCAGGGAATTGATATGGAAAGAATCTAATTCAGGGGAGCTCACTTTCATCTGATGTAGAGATAAAAAGCCGCACCTTCTCCCTTAAAGTGACACACAGGCTTCAATGAGTTGAGCTTGTTCGTGGCCTAACGGCTTCATTGTAGTATTTGCCTTATTTCTACCCAATCTCAACTCCTGAAATTCGTATCTCTAAACATTTTTGAGCCAACAAATTAGTCTGTGCTGAGTGGGTGATGTCAGCCGAAGGCAAGTGTTTTGCTGAATCTGTGTTTCTGCCAACCAAGTTTGCAGCTTCCTGCAGAAGGACAGTGGTTTGGGAGATGAGCTGCACGCTATAAATGATTCACTATGTTTTTTACAGTTCACTCACATCATTTCTCCAGTTTGTTTATCTCCTGCTCCAAGCTCCTGGAATTTTCTCTAGTGTAAAACCGAAGTTAGAGATTCAAAATGTCTCCACTGATGTATTGCTGGTCATCTTTAACAAGATCCCATTCCACATTCGTCCATCTGCCTGGGTGGAGCAATGTTTGGGCTTAGTGGATCCTTGGGTGGATTAAAAACTCGAGCTTCGTTTATGACGGAAAGCGGTTGGCTCTGGAGCAGTGGGGTGGATGGACTGTATTGCCCTGCCTCAGAAGCACCTGTTTCTCCCCCAATTACCTCTGTTAATCACTCCTCCACAGTTGCCCATTGTGGAGATTTCTTGTTAGCAATGACAAAGTGACGCAGGAGCTAAGTGTCTGAGAACAAAGGGGCCCCTCAACTTGTAAAACAGCTTATTGTTCAAGGAGGAAAAGACAAGTTCCCTTCCAAAGGATTGCCACACCAGGAACTGAATAGTTTTGTTTAGTTTGAAGCATAATTAGCAGCCTATAGGTTACTGGTCTTGAGTAATACTTTAGTTGTGTTGACTTTACCATTTCATAAAGGGGAACTTGAAATTCAAGATGTTCTCAGGAATGCCAGCATAAACTTAACATCTATTTCCACCGTTAAAAATGGACTATGATGAATCACGCTGCTAGGAACACCAACAAACATTTTAAAGCAGGTAATGCCAGGACCACTTTGTGGTACCTTGCTCACATTCACGGTGGCCAAGGAAACATGCACATGCTGCCCTAGACCTGCAGCTCTCAGCAGCCAACTGACAACACAGACTTCCCCGTTCTCTCTTCCTTTTCCAAATGGCTGCTTTATGCAATTATATCAATGCCCATGATGCTAATATCACCCACATGTTATAACAGTTCCTGAATTTCTGTCTAAATCTCTAACTGTTCCCACGCACATATCTTGTAATTCAAGTGGCCTACTGATAAGAAATTCCCCTCCTACTTCCCATATAAGGACCCTAAATACTCCCTGTCTATCTTGGTCCTTGTTTTGTTTCACTAACTGCAGCAGCATTCACCTCAGTGCCAGCCTGATTTTCTCCCCTCTTCTGTCCCTATCTGAACAGCTTCAATTCTAAGAACTAAGCTGAAAACCAAGGTCTCTTGAAGAGCTACTGCCAGTGTCCAGGTCCTTGAGCTTGCAAGCCAGGATTGTCTTTGAGAAGTTTCTGTGGCTTGGGTCCCTCCACTCCACCATTCCAAGTCCACCTTCCTGTTTTCTGTGGAATATAAGAATTATTATACTCACGACTCTTTTTTCTTAACGTGGTCTTGCTGTGTATCCTTGGGTTGGGCTGGATTTTCTTTCCTACCTGAAAAATTTCTAATCACTCTGACATTTCCAATCCCCAAAGCACCTGCTTATTAAACTGTTTGGTAATGTTTTCCTTCACAGTGTTGATGTGATCCCACAGAGCACCGATCGTAGCTCCAAAATAAATGACTGCTTGTATCAATTGGCATTGACATCTGTGTTTGCATACGCCTCTGAATAGACAATGAATTATTCTTGGCATTGTTCGTGGCATTGTCACAATAACTTGGTACAGCCCTAAGATGCATTCTCTCTCACTCTGTGGTTATTTCTCAGCCACACCCCTTATACTCGCAGTGTGTTTGGTTATTAAATCTTTGTCTTTCTGGTAAGATGATTGCTTCAGTCTCTTCTATTTTCCTATTCATGTCTACTACCTACCATTACACTAGTGCTTCAATAAGAAGCATCCTGAGTAAGTACAGCCGCAAACACCAACAACCCATATGGTATTGAATCTGTCAGGGACAAAAACTCATAGTGCTCTCCTCACAGAGTCACAGTCAATGCTCCTAAAACAATAGACGTGCTGAGAAGAAACACACATAACAGACTTACTGAATAAAAGTTTTATATGACATGAAAGAACTCAGAAATGGAGACACAAAGGCCCTGAACTGTCCATTCTAATGCTTAGATACGATGAGCAATAAACACAGAAATGTGACTGGACCAAATGGATGACCTCGTGCCAACAGAGCAGCAAAGCCTGTGTTGTTGTTGTTGTTGTTGTTTTGCCACTGTGTGTGGTATTCCCAGCTCCTGAGAACAAAGCAAGACTGCTAGAATGGAATCCTTAGATTTACTACCAGTTGAGGTGAATCAGAGAATTTTTTATAGCCGATGATTAGTCAGATTTGCATCACTACCAAAACATACCTGAGACAGCAAATTTTATAAAGAAAAAAGGTTCGTTTAGTTTCTAAGAGTCTCAAAGTCCATTGGTTTGATCATTGGTGACAGCGTTGGATACTCAGCACACCTAGGCTGAGGTGTTTATGTGTAGAAGATCTTAGATGTTCGAACAGGAAATCAAAGAGAGAAATTGGTATTTCACAATCTCTTCTGAGGGGCATCTCCAAAAACCGGAAGGACTGCCCACTGAGCATTACCCAGTTAAGGTCCGCCATCTCCCAACAGCACCATCTTGTGGACCAAACATTGGTTACAATGGCCCCTTGCGAGACTTCACACTCAAACCAAAGCAGCCGGCTCTGAAAGTATGTCTCAGGCTTCAGGGGTTGCCTTTGGGGAAGAGGGGCTCTCATTTCTATGACTCCCCTCAAGATACAGGAGCCCTTAGATTTTATAGCCCTCCTTGGTGAGAAAAGGGAGCAAGAAAATGGAAAACAGCATCTGAGGGCCTGTGATGTCCGGAATGCAGTCATTCGGTACAGATTCCTGAGATTCAATGTGACTGTGTGTATCTGAATTTGTTCTTTTTCTTGTATATCCTTAGGCTCAACAGAACCCACTGAGAATACAATCATGTGGCATTTGGCCTTTCTTATGTTTATTTTAGGTATCATAAATAGTTTATGTTAACAGAAAGTGATGTTTTGATCACCTGATGTTTTGATGTAGTCCCTCTCTTTTGTTCCTTCCTTCCTTACCCCCTTTCTTATTTCTTTCCACCTCCTCTTCCTCTCTCCACTCTTTCTCTCTTCCTTTCTATCTATCTTTATTTCTTTCTTAGTATTTGCTTCACTATGCCTTTAAATACAGAAAATTGAACCCTACTTATAAATGATTTTCTTTACTTTATAAGATTATAAAAGAATAATTTAGCACATTCAGTTATCCGTAAAGTGCATCTGTAGTAAGATGTGTGATCTCTGAACACATTTTCCTTTTGAGACTCTGTATTGAGACAGTGTTTTGCAGAGCTGTTTTCTTCCGAGCGTTACTCCCTCGCTAGCGCTGCGTTGCTGCTGCTGCCAGCCCCGTGTGGAGTACTAAAATACTATGAACGCCTGTGTGTCACACAACTACTTTCTTTGTTTTTCTCTTCTTCCTGTCCAGCTTGCACTGCCAACTCCAAGCAGGCTAACACCCAGCGAACTTTAGCAGGAAGTTACACAAAAACCAATACCCCCTGGCGAGGTAACAGGAGAGGCAATGTGAAGTGATCAGTCTCATGATACTTGCTCCAAAATGTAATTGATCTTCTATTCTGTGCAACTATAAAAGCAATGGCAGGGTTGGAACAAAGGGAAGGAAAGAAAGCGGTGCACCTAGCTGACTTCTGGTGAGAGGAGGAGAGGATGCTTCTTCTAAAGTTAACCGCCAGACGCTGGGACAAAATGATGCCTGCCATTTTGTTCACCTCTCTTCTGCTTCCTCTCACTCATGCTGTGACTTCAGAACCGTAAGGGAATTCTAAACTCTCTGTATCAAAATATTGGCAATGCCATCCCATTAAATGGATTCCATGTTAAAATCTGATTGGTTCATTGCTCTATTTCTACTTCAGCGAGTGAATGAGGATTTGCCTCTAAGTATTGAGTAAATATCCGGAGAATGGATGCCCCTAAGATACCACTATGAGCATCCAGTCTATCATAATCCTGCCTGGAAAGATGGGCCGTTTGGGAAATCCTTCAATAATTCAAGTTTGCTGTTTGTGGAGGGTCTCTAGACCTGTTGACAGCGTGCTGGCTGTTCTCTTTGTGCAGGCAATACATCCTGTGGGTTTCTTCCGTGGTACAGCGCTTTTCCCCAGAAAAAGCCTGTCTTCATTTTTTAAACCTCAACGAGTCTGTGTCCTTGAGCGTCATCCTGGAATATGATGGATCCAATACTACTATCTTTGACCAGTCCGTGGAGGCGGGGAACTTCTACGCTTGCACCAATTTCCAAGTGAGGCACCAAATCTGATGCAGCAGGAGTGCACGTGGGAAAGGGAACTGACTCTATTAAAGCTGTTTTTCAATAACTAATCTTAATTTGGAGTGACTTGCAAAATCTGGCCCGGGGCGGAGGGGGGCAATAAATTTCAAGAGAAGCGAAAAAACAAAAGGAAAAAAATTTTAAGGTACTTACATGCTATATTGCTGCTGTTGCTGGCAATTTTCTATCATAGGAAATGGTGAGGCAATTGCTATTTTAGAGAGTGAACGTGTGTCACGGAGTCTAAATAGAAAATGTAGGCTCAAGGGTGGAGGGATTTGGTTCAGGACAACACAAAAAGAAAATAGACAACAAGAAGATAGGGACCTGGATTTACTGAGAGAGACAGAGAGAGAGAGAGAGAGAGAGAGAGAGAGAGAGAGAGAGAGAGAGAACCCTTATACTGAGTTGAGCAATTTCAACAGGTGACAGGGAGTCTTTTGTGAGGCAGTGAGGGGTTTGCAAGGCTTTGCCTGTCTGAGCATCTAAATTAAGACATGCAATCTCCCCTCTCTGCTCTTCTGCATAAACAGGTGTCTCAGACATCCTCGGAGCAGTTGGCCTTTGTGACCTTACTTGCTCAGGGAAACACTCTGAAAATCTCTGAAAGGAGAGCAGTAGCCATCGCTGCTGAGGAAAACGCAACTTTTGTGCAGACAGATACGCCCATCTACAAACCTGGAGACATGGGTAATTCACTGTAAAGACATGACGTGTAGAACTTAGGGAAGCTTGTCTTTCTTGTCATTGATGGCTGCATTCCCATCATCCCTATAGTTAGGAGATGGCACCCTTAGATCGGGAGCTGATGTTCATAAGACTCTGTCCAGTCCGTCCACTGTGTACAAATCCCCCTGACATGGCTGCATGGTGCAGTGGTTTCCAGCATAGAACGCAATGTGTAATTGTTTGATCTAAACCACTGATCCATAACATGCCTATTTGACAAGCTCATTAATTCTCTTTCTCAAGCCAATTATTTCATACTTGGAGCAGAGATAATGAAAGTTTCTTGGGACTTTCAGGGAAGAAATGAGGGTCATTGTACAAACAGTGCTGATCACAACAAAGATCTCAGTAGCAACATTTATGAATTGTTCTATTTTTATGTTCATTGCTATGACACGTTGAAATCAGACAGAGATTTTCTGCTTTCTTTCTATTGTCCCAAGCAGATTGTGGCAGATGGAACACCAGGCTATAAGTCAAAACAACTTGCTTTGAATCTTCGCTCTGTTAATCAATGAGTGACTTTTGACAAGTGAATTCTGATCTTTGATATTTAATTTCTTCATTTGTAAAATTAATGGTTTCGAGATGAAACCACCTGTGCATCCTGTCCTAATTAATATTACACATTTCTATGTTTTATTTTTTTAAAGAGCTGAAAATAGGCTTTATTTTGGCTTAAACAACAGTTATTTACTTCTGGCAGTTGTAGAACTGCTGACGTGACAGTGTCAGGGGTGGTTTCCTCCAAGGAGTCTCCGCTGTGCTCTGACTGACACGATGGAGTCTGGGGCAGGGGAGTTCCTCCAAGGAGTCTCCGCTGTGCTCTGACTGACACGATGGAGTCTGGGGCAGGGGAATTCCTCTAAGGAGTCTCCGCTGTGCTCTTAATGGCCAGCTTATGTAGGCTTCTTTCACTTTTTTTCTGTAATTAATTTTAAGTCATCACAAAAGACTGAATTTCATTATGACATTTTCACATATAATAGAGCAAAGATAATTCTTAAAGAGAGACCTTCATTTTCTGATATCCCCTTCCCTGCTCCTACTGAAATATTAGAAGGAGTGGCACAAAGAGCCAACATCTTTCCTTTGTAGTTCTGCTAAAATAACTTAATTTTGCTAGCATCATTTTTAAGGAAAATAAATGTTCCACAGTTGAGCTTCTATGGATAATTCTGTCCCTAATTCTGTTCCAAGATGTTACAGTCTTTCATCTCATGGCCAACAGGGTAAAAGTTTCTAATGGTAGTTGGTGTCAGCACTGGGAACAACAGGGATCATTAACAAAGGGACAATAAATACAATGAGAGGTTTTCCCCCAATGAACTCCTAACCTCAAAGGGTCAAATGAGAGCGAGGGGGGTGGGAATGTGGGAAAGCAGTTAACTATGTATATATTTAGAACAATCATAGCTGTGAGGTGGGAATCACCAGAGAAACACTTTGTGACCCTGCCCTCTGTTCTTTCAGTTCACTTTCGCATTGTGACACTGAACACCTGGCTCAAACCTGTTGATGACTTGGTGAGTCCACAATTCCTAATGGCACAATTTCCTAATGGTACAATGGAACTTAAATCCAGTAATCAAATCCATGGCTATACAAAGCACCTTTCGGGAATGTAGGTCAGCGTACTTCAGATACCTGCACATCCATGCTTATTCCTGCACTATTCACGACAGCCAAGGTGTGGATCCAGCCTAGGTGTCCATCAGCAGATGGATGGATAAATCATACGTGGTGTATGGATATGATTGAGTTTTATTCAGCCATAAAGAATAGAATTATGTCATTTGCAGAAAAATTAATAGAACTAGAGCTCATTGTGTTAGGTTAAATTAGCCAGACTCAAAAGATAAATATCATGTTTTCTTTCATGTGCATAATTATACCCACACACACACATGCACTCACACACACACACACACACACACACACACACACAGAACATGAAAGTAAAAGGGTTACCATGAAGGTAGAGAAACAGTTCTAAAGGGAGAAGGGACAGAGAGGGTAGTGAGAGAGAGAAAGAAAAAATATCATGATTTCTCTCATATTTTGGATCTAGACTTAGCTATTTATACACACACATACACACACACACACAAGCAAAGGGAGAGGTGGGGCAGACAGGAGAGGGTGATATGAAGTGAACCCAAGCATGATGCAATGATGTATATGTGTGAAAATATCATAACAAAGCCCATTGTTTTATACACTCACTAAAAGAATTAATTGAAAAATAAACCTTGGGCCAGGCAGTGGTGGCACACACCTTTAATTCCAGCACTCGGGAGGCAGAGATGGGTTTATCTCTGTGAGTTCAAGGCCAGCCTAATCTACAGAGCAAGAGCCAGGACAGTTTCCAAAGCTACAGAGAAACCCTTGGGATCAACGCTATTTGGCAAAAGAATATCTCACTAAAATACCATTCTGTATTTTTTCCTTCAGTACCCTTCAATCACCATTCAGGTAAGACATCTACTTTGCATTTCCGGTTTTAAAACATTCAGATTAGGAGTGGCACGTTCCCAGTGTTTCCATTTTATATAACTAAAAATTAAGACAACTGAAACAAATGGTTAGAAGTAGGCTTAAAATATAAGTTTGAAAACTCTGAAGGTGCCTAGGAATAATGTTTTCTTGTCCATGAATCCCCAAGAGTAATGTGCCAGGTATTTGAAGACAGAAACTTGTTTATTTTCCCCTCTGTATAATTCTAAATCTTATCATCATCAGTGAATAAACATATTTCGTTGATTTTGTTTTATTAGATGTCTTGCACTTGCCATGTAATTAGCTGGGCTTTCAGCTTACTTGTAAATAGCAATCAATCCCTATAGTCATTTTCTCTGCATGCGGTATGTGCTCCATCATTAGCTAACCCTGGAGGTCAGGGTCTAGGCTCATAATTCACAGTTATGGACAAACTCAGATACTCACAAACTTCCAACTGGCCTTTCTAATATTTGGATGCGATGAGCTCTTCATATAGGTAACATCCTTAAGGTGACATGAATTCCAGGTGAGCCAGTCTCGTGTTCTCTGCGTTTCTCAACAGTTTGCTTTCACATCCGCTGTGTTCTGCTGAGAGAAACACAGAACTTGCTTAACATTGGCTTAGACGAGGAGAAGTTCACCATTCACAAGTCACACCGTGTCAGTGTGGGCACTCAGAGCAGCACAGTGGCATTCACCGAGCGTGCGCATGACGTCTGGTTCTTTTGGAAATAGTTCATTCTGCTCTGTGACACCCACTCACCTCTAAGCCAGGGTGGGCTCTCATAAGCAATCCTGAAGGAAAAGAGGTCTAAGATACTGAATACTCCAAACTTGAAAGTAGAGGAAAACAAATCATTAAAACCTTTGAAACAGTGGCAGTTTTGTTTCCTTCCATAATTTGTCCAATGTGGTCTCTTTAAAGTCTTTTAAACATGACTGCTTTAATCAGAGCTGGAAAGTGTAAAATAGTTATGTAAGTAAACGTGTGTGTGTGGCCACATGCTGAAAGCAAATGAAGAAGGTTGCTTTCTGATAACTGTCCTTGCTTTTTAGTATCACAGAAACTCCACGTAGTTATTGTTGGATAATCCATGGCCAACTTAGACAGAGACCAGGTGGAAATCTGTGACAAAATCATTTTTAATTAATTAAAAAATAATATTTTAATCAAACTAATTAAAATTGATGGTTAATAAAATTAGGAATTAATAATGTGTTGATTATTATTCCTGGGTATTTTGCCTGTGTCTATCTATTGGCACCACATGCATGCAGTACCCGCAGAGGCCAGAAGATGGCGTCAGATCCCCTGGAAATGGAGTCACAGATGGTTATGAACCACCACGAAGGTGCCGGGAATAGAACCTTGGTCTTCTAGGAGAGCAACCAGTGCTTTTAACCACTGAGCCATCTCTCCAGTCCCTGTGATGAACATTTTAACCATTTTAAATGTTTGTTATGATTGGTGTCCCTTTATATACTTATTGGCTATGAGTTCACTCTGCTTTGGGGAGTACTATTCTGGACTAAGTATGCTGAATTTCTAATTTTTTAACTATATTGCTTTGGAAAGATAAAAGTCAAAGGTGTCAGTTATAAATTATTTTTCATATGAATTTTAGTTTTAAGAGAAAGAAACATCAATTGAATTTGAATATGTTGGAGTAGTTACGTTGTATCGGGGACTTGAGGTCATTAGTCAAGCATTATAGTAGTTCACTCTTTGCTTCCAATAACTATGGAGACCACTCATGGTACGGAAAGCATAATTTTCACACGCAACCTCTGATCGTCCTTCTTTATTTTCTGTTCTCGAGGATCCTGAAAGCAATGTGATTTTTCAGTGGAAAAACGTAACCACTTTCAGAAACATCACCCAGCTCGTATTCCATCTGACTCCAGAACCAATGTTTGGGGATTACACAATTTCCGTAAGAAAACTATCAGGAACGACAGTGGTGCACCAGTTCACCGTTAATCGAGATGGTAAGCAAGTACTGGTTTTGATTCTCCTACCGATGAGTTCAAAGCAACAGAACAAAACTTTCTAGACCCGGGGAAAAGCAGCTGGAGCCGTCCTCCCTTTGCCTCGCTCCCGGCCCACGTCTTCCTCTGGTCCTTGCCCACCTAAGAAATACCTCATATTTCTGAGATTCAGATGCTCTCCTAAAAAAGATCTAACAACTAAAACATAAAAAAGAATGAATTTTCGAGGCTACACAAAAATAATAGATAAAAATAAACAAGCCACCAACAGCAAAAATCAAAACAAACTACGGAATGAGGCACCATCACAGACCCGGGTGCACCGCAGGGGCAGGACTCATGGGCGGACACAGTTTGATCTAGTTGCAGGAGCTCTGCTCTCTGTGGATTCTCAGCTGACGCGTGTTTCTTTGTTTTCAGTATTGCCCAGATTTGAGGTTGAGGTCAGGGCACCAGAAACAATAACGATTGCGGACCATCAATTTCAAGTGGTTGCATGTGCAAAGTAAGTGTTTCCTCAGACTAATCCATCCCTACAGGGTAAATTAAGTCTAATAATAAAATATCATTTATATACTTACATTAAAATTATTTTAGAAAATTGTAAATGCTTGATAAATATAAAGGAAAGCATAAAAACAAACTACAGTGTGTTCTACCAATTGCTATCACATTGTAGCTGATTTTCCTCTAATACTTTGTAAAATTTTCCCTATTTATATTTATTCTTTTCTTTCCATTTTATCTAATATTTTAAAACACACATCTCCATATTTTGCTAGTCTTTTTGTCTATTCCAATTCCTTGCCCTGCAAGCATATCTTCATATGCAAATAGCAGCTTTGCTTAATTATTGCTCTACTATGTAACATGTAACCTATTGCATTGTGTTTTCTAGTAATTTATGCATTGGTAGTAGATGTCTTCTGAAAAACTGTAATAGTCTTACTTAGAACTGAAAATTGTTTACTTAAGAAAGATTTCACTAAAGGAAATTGCCGAGTCAAAATGTATAATAGTCTTTTATCTTTTAGTCTTATAAATGTCAAGTTGCTCACCTAACTCCAGCCACTGGTGGGAAAGTCCTGACTTCACTGAATCTTTACCTTCATTGAGGGTTCTCATTTTTAGAAAGGGAGGAGGGAGGGGGGAGGGATAAAGGAAGGGAGGGAGGGAGGGAGGGAGGGAAGAAAGAAAGTGAGCTATTAAAATTTCATAGAAATAAGGAAGTTTATAATTTAGTTTGAGTTTATTTGAGTTCCCTAACATAAAAACATCCTACCTATTCTTAGGAACATTTATCCTCTATTGGGGAAAATATTTCTGATGCCCTTTATCCTTTTTGTGATATCTTTTTTCAAATATATAACAATAATGTAAAACAGCTGGTATTTATTAGGTGGCAGCTAGAGAAATCATTCCCACGGTGTCGTAAGATGGGAGCTGTCATCATCTCAACTCCACGAACCAAGATAAGCCATAAGCGCTGTGTTCTGAGGCCCGACAGTCACACCCAGGCAGTTTGGCGTCACCGTCACTCTGTCATTTGATAACTATGCCATCCTATGAACAGACACCCGGTGAGAGGCGCTGAGTGCTCTAACCGCTGGCATAAAACACTAATTTTTGTATATTTTTCAACATATTGAAGCTGCAGTCTGGAAAGGGCTACCTGCTGACCACATAATGGGGGTCTTCATACTCTCCCCAAGAATCTTGGAGTCTGTTTGTGTTTCTCAGAGAAGGATCAAGACATTTCTCTGAATTTCCATGCAGAGTATCTGCTCACTTTCCAATACTTCTGACAGATTAAATATTTTTAAAATTTTTACTCATTAAGTTTTTCTTCACTGATATTTTAGATCACCTAAAACTAAATGTAACTATGAATTTATTTTTGTTTGTTTGCTGTTTGGAAAACCAGCCAGGTCCTCTTCATAAGTTGATTTTGCCTAAATTCTGTGGCAGAAAATAACCTCAAAGGTGTTCAGATGGAGGCACTCAGTCTCAGGCTTCATATATGATTTCTGATGAAGTACACACATGTCCCTCTGGTACTGCACATTTGTGATCACGGATGCACCTTTTCCCACTAGGTACACCTACGGCCAGTCTGTGCACGGCAAAGCCCAGATCCGGGTGTGCAGAGAGTTTTCCTCCTCTGGGTATTGTGAGAGCGATAATAATGAAATATGTGAGCAGTTCACTGTGCAGGTACAGGCCCCGGGCTTGCTGGAGAGGGACATCCCCACTCCCTTCTCTTAGTGATTTTCTTCCTTTACAAAAAGGATTCCTAGCACTGTCATTGTGCGGCTAGCAGAGGTTAGAGCTCAGTGAGGTGAAGAACACGGAGATAACACAGGTTTAAAATAACGCCTTTGCCTGTAGGTTTTTAAACCACAAAGGAACTCATTGCTTCCCTGTGCTCTGTATTATTGGATGTTCCTTGGAGAATCCTCTCTCAGGCAGATCATTTGGAAACACCTGCGACCCAAAGTATTTTGTGTGCACCGTTCTAGACTTCTGTTCTCCATTCTGAATCCTGCTTATGAAAATCTCACCTGTTCTTCTGGGTTTATCATCATTAATATAGTTTGGCACATGTCTATAAGTCATTGGTTTTAATTTTTATCTTTTTAATTTTTTAAGATTTATTTTTTAGCCATGTGTATGGGTGTAACAATACTGCCTAGACCAAGTGATAGTTTTGAGGGTCAAATGAATTAATGTATCCTTCCAATGTCTAAATTTTGAAGTTAGTATATATTTCTTATTTTAAAACATAACTAAATTTACAGATTTCTAAGTATTGTTGTTAGTGGTGAAAAGGTATGCTTCCCCCATTTCAAATAATAGACCTTTACAAGTATTGGCACCCTTCATTTAAGGGGTGTTGGCCCATCTGCTGCTAGTGTTTCTCCCAGGAGTGTTTATTATTCTTAGGATATCATTAACTGTATTCTCATCCTTTAACTGTTTCATGCCTATGTTACTTCCAGGAGAATGGCCTTGAATTTTAAAGTGCAAATATCTCCCTTCTCTTGATGTATATCTTCTCTCACTTCATCTTCCTGCTTTAACTTTCTTTATTGGTTCAGTGACTTAGTGGGGGAGACCTGGGCACACAGGGGTGGGATGCATCTGTGCTAAAATTCAATGAGACTCTTGGATCCCTAACTTCTTCATTATACCTCTGTTTATTTTTCAGCTGAAAGATGGCTGTGTTTCTCAAACTGTCAACACAAAGGTCTTCCAACTATACCGCTCTGGATTTTTCATGACATTTAATGTTAATGTACTGGTTACAGAATTTGGAACAGGTAATGGCAGTGTTTTATGGACAAATTGGGAATACATGGTGACCCACTGAGAAAGAAAACTATACAGAGTTAGCAACATCGTGTATTAATTATTAATTACTGCTCAACGGGGTAAAGAAACATCTTTAAAGGTGACTTTCATGGGGAATGGAAGTATTGAACCCATGGCCTCACATATGCTTAGGCAGCAAGCTTCTACCACTGAGATACATGCCCCGCCCTCGCAGGTTTGTTCAAATGATTAATCCCTTCCTGATGCTATGTTTTGTTATTTCTTCAGGTGTGCAGATCAGTAAAACACACCCTGTTCTTATCACTTCGGTGCTTGGCAGCGTGAGCTTTGAGAACATGGACTCTTTCTACAGGAGAGGGATCGCTTACTTTGGAACTGTAGGTTTGACTAGATGTTTAAGAGGACCTTGTTTGGTTTTCTTGGTTCACAGATTATCACTTGAAATTTCCTAGATACTCTTTCCTAGGTTCACAACACACTTTTACCATTGCTATGTCTGATACGCTTGAGAAGTTCTAGGCTTAAAGAAAGCAACGTATGAACTGATAGCCAGCTTCTCCTGTTTTATGTGTAAACACAATTAATGGGATGGATATTTCTATTCGCTGAAATTTCTGTTAAGTGATTGCTCTCATGAACTCAGAAGTCCCTGTAGACGTGTGAAGTCTGGGTGGTATAAGGATTAACGTTTCTGCTTTTGTACAGCTTAGATTTTCTGGTCCTGATAACACACCAATGGTGAGCAAGCTTTTGCAACTGGAGCTCAATGGCAAATTTCTAGGAAATTATACCACAGATGGGAACGGGGAAGCTCAATTTTCCATCAACACTTCAGAGATTTTCGATGCACAGATCAGCCTAAAAGTAAGACATCCAAGGGTGGATGGAGACTGAGGAATCCTGCAGAGGCCCAGTGCTAGGGGCTTGGAGCATGAGACGGCTCTTAGATGGTAGCATGTCTTCTGCGACTGGTTTGTCCCTTCAGAACATGGTGAGAACAGAGATCAGACAATGAGACACCAGTGTTCTCTTCTGGTGACTCTATCATGACCAATATTTATGCTGTGGAAGTACAAGTAGCATGTAAGAAAATCTGGCCTTTGTCCTTACATCATTCAGTGCATAGAGGGAGAGATGCTGTGGGATCCCTTCTGAAACGTCTACAGATGTCTGTAGTTAAACTGTTTGTCATGGCTCACATGCGGGGGGAAGGATACAGAACTTAAATCTAGTTCTCTGGCTGTAATTAAAAGTAAAAAGTAGAGCACGGTAGTTACGCCTGTGATTCTAGCACCTAAGATGCTGAGTTAGGAGGATCTTGAATTGCAGGCCACATTGGGCTACATAGTCAACCATCCCCTGACCTGCCCCCCAACAAACACACACACACACACACAGAGAGAGAGAGAGAGAGAGAGAGAGAGAGAGAGAGAGAGAGAGAACATAACAGTTCACTGTTAATCCAATTAGACAGTCACATAACCACAGTCATTTTTTAGATACAGGAAAGAGAATGGTGTTATTATTATCTCATTTTCTATGAGTCAGTTCTTTGCTTCCACCACAGCAGTGCCCAGAGTCAAGCCTGGGTGGTCAGGCCTGGTGGCAAGTGTCCTTACATGCTGAGCCATCTTGCCAGACACCCCAATAACAGCTACCAGTCAGCTTCCTCCCTGTTCTGAAGAGATGAGAAGCCTTGTGTTCTGAAGCATTCCCTCTCTTCAGAAGTGCCCATCATTCTAACGTCTTTCCTTTGTTTTTTCTGTCATGTCAGGCCGTATATGTCCGACCCGGAGTCTGCCATCGTCCCAGCTGGTTGGACCCTGAGTATTTGGATGCCTACTTCACAGTCTCTCGCTTTTACTCCCAAACCAACAGCTTCCTGAAGATTGTTCCTGAGCCAAAGCAGCTTCCCTGTAATCAAGAGACGATGATTTCAGTACTTTACTCCCTAAACCCTGAAGCCTACAAGGATGACTCAGGCGTGAACTTCTTCTATTTGGTAAGTCTCAGCTGGTGGATCTGTCTACTCAGCACAACCCGGTTTAGGAGGTCTCATCTCTTAGGACTTGTCTACCTGAGTGAACTCTGTCTACCCACTTTGCTGTTGAATAGTGCTGGCTCCATTAAGGACACAGAAACAGGCTTGCAAAATAACCCCCAGCAATCTGAGTTCCCATAAGACTGAAACACTTGCTTCTTCAGTCAGTCTATTATACCTTCCCATCAACATTTATGAACATGTGAGAGGGTAAGCACCATGGAGAGCTCAAAACGATGCACGGTAAAGGAGGCCGCTCTCATTCCCTCTCATCAAGGCTTCCTGGAGAGGGAAAACACACGCGGAAATTAAGACACTCCTACTCCTATCCCCCTCCCCTCTCCTAGTCATTAAGCATGTGTGTCCACCTTGGGCACCTTGTTCAGACTCTCTAAGCCCTGGCGTTCTCAGCTGTATATTCCTAACTGGAAACAATAAAGGAATCAATTAGACTCACCAACTACAACAGTAGGCTTGGGGCACTGTTAAAGAGTTTCACGTGTTTCAAGCCACCTGGTCATCCTCATGGGCACTCCATTCCACAGCATGGAACAGAGGCAAATGGATAGACAACGAGCACGTAAAGCCGGCAGCTTGTGCATGCATTAGATGGCTTCACAAATTTTCTGGTGTTTTCTCTGTTCCGGCCCAACCTGTACGAAGTTCTCTTTTAATGTTCATTAGTGGACGCTATCTTGTTTACAGGTCAGAACAGTCACTAGATTAGTCTGTGATGGCACAATACAGTATTAGCTGAAGTACTCACACAGGGTCAGTCCACGATGACACGATACGATGGTCACTGCAGTACTCACACAGGGTCAGGCCATGATGACACAATATGATGGTCACTGCAGTACTCACACAGGGTTTTCTTTGTCTGCCTCAGGTGATGGTGAGAGGAAGCATCTTCCTCAGTGGACAGAAGGAGGTTAGAAGCCAAGGTAGATATGATGCACTTGCTTTGAAATACGCCCCTTATCTTCACGCTTCTGTCTAGAAGTTAGGTCAGGCACTTGTTTCCACTTGCAGTTGGAGGGTAGTAGGTAGCATGACTGAGAATAGTTTAAACAAGGAGATTGCTACCTTTCTATCATTGTTCTGGTTGCCTTTTTGTTACTGTGATAGACACTGGCCAAAAGCAACTTGGAGAGGAAATGGTTTATTTCGTCTTATACATCCATCATGGAGGGAAGTTGGGGCAGGAACCTGGAGGCAGGAATTGGAGCAGAGACCGTGGGAGGACACTGCTTACTGACTTGCCCAGACTGCTTTCTAATACCCCCAGGTTCACCTGTCCAGAATTGGCACAGGCCAGAGTGGTCTGGGCCCTCCCACATCAATCATTAGTCAAGAAAATGCCCCTATAGACATGCCCACGGGGCAATCAGATGGAATCAATTCCTTAATTGGGTTCCTCTTCCCAGGTGATCCTAGTTTGTGTCGAGTTGACAAAAATTAGCTGGTACCATTACTATCAGTTAATCACGCACCATCTAGAAGAGAGATGTTTAAGACATTCCTGTTGTAATACTGGCCTCATCTGTGTATAAGTCCCTGCTTCTTATTTGCATTTGAATAAGGCCCAGTTCACCTTTTCTATCCTCAAACAATTCTCCTTCATCCAAGCAAACCCAAAGATATAAGTTAGAGCCAGTTCATGTCGTCTGTGAACTGCCTGTTTCCACAGCCTGGAACGGAAGCTTCTCGGTCCCCATCAGCATCGGTGCTGATCTGGCGCCAGTGGCTGTCCTCTTTGTCTACACCCTCCACCCCGGTGGGGAAATCGTTGCAGACAGTGTCAAACTCCAGATTGACAAGTGCTTTAAAAACAAGGTAATGTTTCTTCTATCAGCAGGTCAGCATTTTGCTTCCTGCCACTTCCTTTTTAAAATTTGTTTTACTTAGTGTGTGTGTGCACGTGCGTGTGTGTGTGTGCGCATATGCATATACACACACGCATGCGTGCCCATGAAGTGAGTGCACGAAGATCAGGGGACAGTTTGCAGGACTTCGTTCTCTCCTTTCACCATGTGCCTTCCAGGGATTGACCTCAAGCTGTTAGCCTTGGTAGCAAGCCCTCTTACCCACTGGGCTATCTTGACAGCCCTGATAATCTTTACCCAGTAATCTCCTAGTTAAATTGATAAAGAATGGGAGTCATGAATAGTTATCTTGATGCCTGATCATGGAGAACTAGGGCATGGAGAAAGGAGATATTCCAAAAGGGAACTGAAAATGGATAGGAAAATGTATGTACAGAAATCTGTCAGGGTTTGTTTGGAAAAGACAAGATTTATTCAAATTCTCTTACTGTGTCGTTATCTCCACCCTCATTGGTTGCCTTTCTCTACTTCAGGTCAGCATGAAGTTCTCTAAGGAGCAGGACCTACCTGGCTCCACCACCCGTCTATGTCTTCAAGCAGCGCCGGGCTCCTTCTGTGCCCTGCGAGCGGTGGACAAAAGCGTCCTTCTGCTGAAACCCGAACAAGAACTGTCTCCTGAGAGTGTAAGCCCCCGTCCCTCACTGTCCCCAGCTGTGTGGACACAGGCCCTGCCCGTCGTATTAAGATACTTTTACTTGAGATGGGACATGCCGAAATCATCTTTGCTTCTGTGTTCCTTCCTCGGTTGCTAGAATGGGTCACTAGCTACGTGACTTTCCTGTCTGGCAGAACTCTCCCAATAACTAGAGCAGGTTAAGAATTCTAAAGCAATGTGATATTTTAAAATCGTAGTGGGAGAGGCTTTCAATTGGTCTCTGTGCCCTTTGATAATGTCGAATTATAATTATGCAATGTCAGATTATATTCTCAGCTCATGAATAATAGGCCCAGAATGACCCGGGCCTATCATTATCTTCTTTGTACCTGCCTTGAAAACTGTTGTTGGTTTTTTTTTTTCTGGAAGCACAGGTTCCCTGAATATGAAATATTTATCTAGTTCAGTTTTTCTTTTCTTTCTTTTTTTTTTTTGAAAAGCCATAGGGAAGCAATACTTTGTTTATTTAAACATATTAGGCTTGGTTTTCTTTCTTTTTTTCCATATTCTTTTATATTTTTTCCATTCAAAAAAATTCACATTTCCTCCCCTTCTCCCAGTCCCCTCCCGCTCCCCCCTCCTCCCTCCCGCTGCTTCCTTACAAGAGGGCATGGTGCCCTGCCCTGTGGGAAGTCCAAGGCCCTCCCCGCTCCATCCCGGCCTAGGAAGGTGTGCATCCAAATAGACTAGGTTCCCAAAAAGATAATACATGTAGAAGGGATAGGTCCTAGTGTCATTGTTGATGGCTTCTCAGTCTGCCCCCATTGGCAGCCACATTTAGAGAGTCCAGTTTGATCACATGCTCGTTCAGTCCCGGTCCAGATGGATTTGGTGAGCTCCCATTAGATCAGGCACAATGTCTCAGTGAGTGGTCCAGCCCCTCACGGTCCTAACTTCCTTGCTCATCTTCTCCCACCTTCTGCTCTTCAACTGGACCTTGGGAGCTCAATCCATTGCTCTGATGTGAATGTGGGACTCTGTCTCTATCTCCATCCATTGGACGAAATTTCTATGGTGGTGATCAAGATATTCATCAGTGTGACTATGGGACAATGCTAGTTCTGGCACCCTCTCCTCTGCTGCCCAAGGACCTAGCTGGGGACATCCATGTGGACACCTGGGTTCTCCTCTAGAGCCAAGTATCTTGCCAGTCCTAAAATGACTCCCTTAATGTAGATGTCTTATTCCCTTCTCCAATATCCACTTTTCCTCCATCTCCACCCTCCCACTCCCCCAAGCTCTCCCCAGTCCTTCCCTTCTCCCTTCTCCTTCCCCCTCTCCCCATCCCCCACCCCCTATCCCCACCTCTATTCCTGCCCCCGTATTCCCAACTTTTGCCTAGCAGTCTTGTTTGCTTCCAATTTCCAAGAGGATCTAGATATGTTTTCCTTTGGGTTCACCTTGCTATTTGGCTTCTCTGGGCTTGTGAGCTATAAGCTTAGTGTCCTTTGTTTTATGGCTAGGGTCCACTAATGAGTGAGTACATACCATAATCGTCTTTTTGGGTTTGGGTTACCTCACTCAGGATAGCATTTTCTATTTCCATCCATTTGCAATTGTTTTTTACCGCTGAGTAGTACTCTAATGTGTATATATTCCACACTTTCTTGATCCATTCTTCCATTGAGGGGCACCTAGGTTGTTTCCAGGTTCTGGCTATTGCAAATAATCCTGCTATGAACATAGTTGCACAAATGCTTTTGTAGTATGATTGGGCATCATTTGGGTATACTCCCAAGAGTGGTATTGCTGGATCCTGAGGTAGGTTGATTTCCAATTTCCTGAGAAACCGCCACACTGATTTCCAAAGTGGTTGCACAAGTTTGCATTCCCACCAGCAATGGATGAGTGTTCCCCTTGCTCCACATCCTCTCCAGCATAGGCTATCATTGGTGTTTTTGATTTTAGCCATTCAACAGGTGTAAGATGGTATCTCAAAGTTGTTTTGATTTGCATTTCCCTGATCGCTAAGGAAGTTGAACATGACCTTAAGTATCTTTTGGCCATTCGAACTTCTTCTGTTGAGAATTCTCTGTTCCGATCATTACCCCATTTTTTAATTGGGTAATTTAGCCTTTTACTGTCTAGTTTCTTGAGTTCTTTGTATATTTTGGAGATCAGACCTTTGTCCGATGTGGGGTTAGTGAAGATCTTCTCCCATTCAGTAGGATGCCTTTTTGTCTTAATGACAGTGTCCTTTGCTTTACAGAAGCTTCTCAGTTTCAGGAAGTCCCATTTATTCATTGTTGCTCTTATTGTCTGTGCCACTGGGGTTTTACATAGGAAGTGGTCTCCTGTGCCCATGTATTGCAGGCTACTTCCCACTTTCTCTTCTATCAGGTTAAGTGTGGTCAGATTTATATTGAGGTCTTTAATCCATTGAACTTGAGTTTTGTTCATGGAGATAGATAGGGATCTATTTTCATTCTCCTTCAGGTTGACATCCAGTTATGCCAGCACCATTTGTTAAAGATGCTTTCACTCTTTCATTGTATACTTTTAGCTTCTTTGTCAAATAGGTTTGTGGATTAATATCCGGGTCTTCAATTCAATTCCATTGGTCAACATCTCTGTTTTTATGCCAATACCAAGCTGTTTTCATTACTGTAGTAGCTCTGTAATAGAGTTTGAAGTCAGGGGTAGTAATGCCTCCGGAAGTTCCTTTATTGTATAGGATTGTTTTGGCTATCCTGGGCTTTTTGTTTTTCCATATAAACTTAGTTATTGTTCTCTCAAGGTCTGTGAAGAATTCTATTGGGATTTTGATGGGGATTGCATTGAATCTATAGATTGCCTTTGGTAGAATTGCCATTTTGACTATATTGATCCTACCAATCCAGGAGCATGGGAGATCCTTCCATTTTCTGGTATCCTCTTCAGTTTCTTTCTTCAAGGTCTTAAAGTTCTTGTCAAATAGATCTTTTACTTCCTTGGTTAGTGTTACCCCAAGATACTTTATGCTATTTGTGGCTATAGTGAAAGGTGATGTTTCTCTGATTTCCCTCTCTGTTTCTTTATCCTTTGTGTATAGGAGGGCTACTGATTTTTTTGAGTTGATCTTGTATCCTGCCACATCACTGAAGGTATTTATCAGCTGTAGAAGTTCTTTGGTAGAGTTTTTGGGGTCACTTATATACACTATCATATCATCTGCAAATAACGAAAGTTTGACTTCTTCCTTTCCAATTCGAATCCCCATGATCTCCTTATTCCGTCTTATAGCTATTGCTAGAACTTCAAGCACTATATTAAAGAGATATGGGGAGAGTGGACAGCCCTGTCTTGTTCCTGATTTTAGTGGAATCGCTTTGAGTTTCTCTCCATTTAATTTGATGATAGCTGTCGGCTTGCTGTATATTGCTTTTATTATATTTAGATATGAACCTTGTATCCCTAATCTCTCCAAGACCTTTATCATAGAGGGGTGTTGAATTTTGTCAAATGCTTTTTCAGCATCTAATGAAATGATCATATGGGTTTTTTTCTTTCAGTTTATTTATATGATGGATTACATTGATAGATTTTCGTATGTTGAACCAGCCCTGCATCCCTGGGATGAAGCCTACTTGATCATAATGGATGATTTTTTGATGTGTTCTTGGATTTGGTTTGCCAGTATTTTATTGAGAATTTTTGCATCAATGTTCATGAGTGAAATTGGTCTGTAATTCTCTTTCATGGTTGCGTCTTTGTGTGGTTTTGGTATCAGGGTAACTGTAGCTTCATAAAGAGAGTTTGGCAATGACTCCACCGTTTCTATTATGCGAAACACCTTAAAGAGTATAGGTATTAGCTCTTCTTGGAAGTTCTGGTAGAATTCTGCATTAAACCCATCTGGTCCTGGGCTTTTTTTGGTTGGGAGGTTTTTGAAGACAGCTTCTATTTCCTCGCGACTTATAGGTCTATTTAAATCGTTCACCTGGTCTTGATTTAATTTCGGTATATGGTATTTATCTAAAACACTGTCCATTTCTTTTACATTTTCCAATTTTGTGGCATACAGGCTTTTGTAGTAAGACCTAATGATTCTCTGAATTTCCTCCATATCTGTTGTTATGTCCCCCTTTTCATTCCTGATCTTGTTACTATAGTGATCTCTCTCCTCCTTTTGATTAGTTTGGATAGGGGTTTGTCAATCTTGTTGATTTTCTCAAGGAACCAGCTCTTTGTTTCATTGATTCTTTGGATTGTTTTCTGTGTCTCTATTTTGTTGATTTCAGCCCTCAGTTTGATTATTTCCAGTCTTCTATTCCTCCTGGGTGAGTCTGCTTCTTCTTTTTCTAGAGCTTTTAGGTGTGCTGTTAGTCTCTAATGTGTGCTTTCTCCGTTTTCTTTTTTTTTCTTTTCTTTTTTTATTATATTTATTTTTTTACATTTCTTCCCCTTCTTCTGGTCCCCTCCTGCTACCCCCCACCCCTCCTCCCTCCCCCTTCTTCCTTAAAAGAGGGCATGGTGCCCTGCCCTGTTGGAAGTCCAAGACCCACATCCCTCCCTCCCGGCCTAGGAAGGTGTGCATCCAAAAAGACTCGGTTCCCAAAAAGATAATACATGCAGAAGGGATAGGTTCTGGTGTCATTGTTGATGGCTTCTCCGTCCGCCCCCTTATGCCGCCACATTCAGAGAGTCTGGTTTGATCATATGCTCGTTCAGTCCCAGTCCAGCTGGATTGGTGCGCTCCCATTAGTTCAGGCACACTGTCTCAGTAGGTGGTCCAGCCCCTCACGGTCCTAACTTCCTTGCTCATCTTCTCCCACCTTCTGCTCTTCGACTGGACCTTGGGAGCTCAATCCATTGCTCTGATGTGAATGTGGGTCTCTGTCTCTATCTCCATCCATCGGATGAAATTTCCAGGCTTCCAACTTTTGCCTGATGATCTTGTTTGCTTCCAACTTCCAGGAGGAGCTGTATACGCTTTCTTTGGGTTCACCATGCTATTCGGCTTCTCTGAGCTTGTGAGCTAAGTGCTTAGTGTCCTTTGTTTTATGGCTAGGTACTAAGTGCTATGAACTTTCCTCTTAGCACTGCTTTCATAGTGTTCCATAGGTTGGGGTATGTTGTGTCTTTATTTTCGTTGAATTCAAGGAAGACTTTAATTTCTTTCTTTACTTCTTCCTTGACCGAGGAGTGGTTCAGTAGTTGACTGTTCAGTTTCTGAGTTTGTAGGCTTTCTGGGGGTGGAATTGTTGTTAAATTCTAACTTTACTCCATGATGATCCGATAAGACACAGGTGGTTATTCCAATTTTTTTGTATCTGAGGATGTTTGCTTTGTTACCGAGTATGTGATCAATTTTCGAGAAGGTTCCATGAGATGCTGAGAAGAAGGTATATTCTTTCCTGTTTGGGTGGAATGTTCTATAGATGTCTATTAAGTCCATTTGATTCATTACATCTGTTAGTTCTCTTATTTCTCTGTTAAGTCTCTGTCTGGTTGACCTGTCCATTGGTGAGAGAGGAGTGTTGAAATCTCCTACTATTAGTGTGTGGGGTTTGATGTGTGCTTTGAGTTCTAGTAATGTTTCCTTTACATATGTGGGTGCTTTTATATTAGGGGCATATATATATTCAGGATTGAGACTTCATCCTGATGGATTATTCCGTTTAAGAGTATCAAATGTCCATCTCCATCTCTTCTGATTGATTTTAGTTTGAAGTCGATTTTGTTTGATATTAGTATAGCCACACCCGCTTGTTTCTTAGGGCCATTTGATTGAAAAACCTTCTCCCAACCCTTTACTCTGAGATAATGTCTGTCTTTGTGGTTGAGGTGTGTTTCTTGTAAACAACAGAATGTTGGATCCTGTTTACGTATCCATTCTCTTAACCTGTGCCTTTTTATAGGTGAATTGAGTCCATTGATATTAAGTGATATTAATGACCAGAGGTTATTAACTGCGGTTATTTTTTTAGGGTTGTAGAGTTTGTGTGTTTCCCTTCTTTGAGTTGTGCCAGTGGAGGGCTGTTAGATGTCTGTGTTATTATGGGTGTTGTTTGCTTCCTGTAGTTGTGGTTTTCCTTCTAGTACTTTCTGTAAGGCTGGGTTTGTGGCTATGTATTGCTTAAATTTGTTTTTATCCTGAAATATCTTGTTTTCTCCATTGATGGTGAAAGAAAGCTTTGCTGGGTATAGTAGTCTGGGCTTGCATCCATGGTCTCTTAGTGTCTGCAGCACATCTATCCAAGACCTTCTGGCTTTCATGGTTTCCATAGAGAAGTCAGGTGTAATTCTGATAGGTTTACCTTTATATGTTACTTGGCCTTTTCCCTTTGCAGCTCTTACTATTCTTTCTTTATTCTGTATGTTTTGTGTTTTGATTATTATATGGCGAGGGGATTTTTTTTTTGGATCCAGTCTATTTGGTGTTCTGTATGCTTCTTGTACCTTCATAGACATATCCATCTTTAGGTTGGGAAAGTTTTCTTCTATAATTTTGTTGAATATATTTTCTGGGCCTTTGAGCTGTGCTTCTTCTCCTTCTTCTACCCCTATTATTCTTAGTTTTGGCCTCTTTATGGTGTCCCAGATTTCCTGGGTGTTTTGTGTTAAAAATTTGTTGGATTTGTTGTTTTCTTTGATCAATGAGTTTATTTTCTCTATCATATCTTCAGCATCTGAGATTCTTTCTTCTATCTCTTGTATTCTGTTGGTTATACTTGTCTCTGCAGTTCCTGCTCGTTTACTCAGATTTTCCATCTCCAGCCTTCCCTTGGTTTGAGTTTTCTTCATTGCCTCCATTTCAGTTTTTAAGTCTTGAACTGTTTCCATTACCTGTTTGATTGCTTTTTCTTGGTTTTCTAGGGTATCTTTGAGGAGTTTATTCATTTCTTCTAACTTTTTGTTAGTTTTCTCATCCCTTTTTTCAAAGGAGTTTTTCACCTCTTCTTTAAAGGTCTCTATCGTGTTCATAATGTTACGTTTAAAGTCGATTTCTTCTACTTCTTCTGGGTTAGGTTGTTCAGGCTTTCCTGTTGCATCCTCGCTGGTTTCTGGTGTTATCATGTTGCTTTTCAGGTTGTTGGAGGAATTCTTGGATTGGTGCCTGCCCATCTCTTCCTTTGATTGCAATCAG